>JACTOM010000188.1:940732-993595 GCA_015832385.1 Elymnias hypermnestra
TCACATGTTCCATCTTTTGTAAATTTAGATCCCAAGTATACAAATTCTTTCACCTCTTCCACTTGTTCCCCATCTATCAAAATATTGCCATTCATCATAGATTCATCTCGTTCAAAAAGCATAACTTTCGTTTTGTTTACATTCACTTTCATTCCTTTCCCTTTCAAAGCTTCATTCATAATATTTAGCATCTCCTGAAGCTCGTTAGCGGATGACGCAAGTATTACTTGATCATCAGCGTAGAGTAAACATTTGATGACTAATTCATTCATTCTTAACCCATACATACATTCTTTTAAATCTGTCAAACATTTATCCATGAAAAGGTTGAACAGCCATGGTGACGCAACACACCCCTGTCGAACACCTCTTTCGACAGGAAACCACTCCGTGTACGTTCCGTTTATTCTGACACAGGCACTAGAACCCTCATAGAGAGACTTCAATGCTTGGATCAGACAACCGTTCACCCCATACGTATCGATCATATATACTCGATCATTTTGTTATCATCATTACAATATATATTTTAAATTTATTCTATATCTATATACATATAGAGCAATACATTCACTGCCACGCTTTTTTGTCTTTTAAGTATTCTTATAAATTATAGAATGATTTCTCAATTAGTTTTCTTTTAATAAAAGATTTATATTTATTAAGAGACATCTTTCTTCTGGGAGCTTGTTGTAGCAACCCTTGAATGTCTTGTCAATTTTATGTAGCCAATTAGAATTTACAGCAATTTCATTTTTATTTCTTAAGTTATATGAGGTGCATTCACTTTTTTTCCTAAAACTAGATATAATTTAATCTACAATTAAAGTCATAAGTCTTACAAAGAGAACTTAGTGGTGTTTGCGAAGAACTCGAACCCTCCTGAATCAGAGTCCACATATCTTTCCACTGGATTATAAAAGCTGATAGATTTCATCATATCTGATTTTCGAGAAATACTTAGTTAAACCCTCAAATATCTACAAGCAATGAACTGAAATTATGTAAAAAGATACAGGATATAAATAAATCACAATGTAAAACATAAAATTTATTTAAATTTAACAAAAGTAATTCATTCATACACTATCAAAACAACATTAATTAACATATTAGAAGAGATAAAGTTTTACTTATTAATAATCAAACATTTCAATAAAGCTAATGAAATATCTTCAAAAATAAACTAATTTCATTTGTTTCAACGGATGATATAAAAAAAGTTAGATAATGGTGAAGTTTTTAGGATTCCACCAGGAATTAGAATATGAGAGATAATACTGCTATAAAACATGGATATGTCCGTATGATAATGATATTTTTGAGACTATATTTGTATTTGGAAAAGTGACAAACAAATGGGTCAAACATTTGAGGAGTATGAAGCTGTAACCCACCAAATTGCTCGTCTGTAGTTTGGTCAGTAATCTCAAAGCAATCACTTTCTCGATTGACAAACTTTCGCTGATCTCACAACGGAGGATAACGTTGTTTGAACCCATGGGATATAGCAGAAACTTTGTTAAGATTACAAAAATTTGGGAGAACTAATTCTATTTCAACAAGCAAGTGAAAGGTTTGTGGATTATGGAGCTGGACCTTATCACATGCTGTAGTTTCCTCTCCAGTCATCTTAAAGCCATCGTTTCCTAATATTTGGTCCTAAGGATATTTTTATTCGTCCAAGGTACAGTGACTTATTGCAAATAAAGAGAAAATGTTTTAGGAATAGATAGTAATTATTATTCTAAAGGCGATCCTTTTTACTGATGACAAAGACCGACATTATATATTACCCCTTCTAAACGAATTTCGGTCAAGGTGGCGAATCTGATGATGAGATTAGTGATTTGCAAACGGGATTTTGTTAAATGCAAGCGTAAGTGAAAACACACGTTCATTCTTTATTACAGTGGGATGGGATGTGCAAATCCGACACTTGTAAAGAGAGATCAGATGCAGAAACGACGGTATAATATGCTCAACGAAGTGGCGGTGCAGCATATCGCCAATTATAGGGTAATAACTGAGAAATTCTAAACAGAAAACTCAATGTTAAAACCGAATTGGCCTGAACCGGAACTTGAAACCATGACATCATGATAAGTAGCCGAACAAGCTGAACACATTGAAGTACCATAGAATTCCAATGAGATGTGGGAAAGTATTTTGTTTTCGTTAGAGGAAATAGATCCAGAATGCCAGTTAGATTTAGAAAAAACTGATAAAAAATCACTGTGGTAACTAATTACAATGGAAATGAAAATGAAAATTAAAGGTTAATGCTTAAGGCTTTATAGCTAATAAAAGTTCTTCTAACTACATAACCTTTCAGAAGTTAAACGAAAACTAGTTATTGTATTTAAATATATAAACTTATAACATACTGAAAATATTCTTTCATTAGCACTAATATATTTAAATTCGTAATATTTATGTGGAAAAAATATGAATTTATCTAAAAATAGTGATTGTGTAATAATAGAACTATTTAAACGGTTAATCCTTATTCTACAAGCCGACTAAAACCTTTGGGATTATAAAACGCAATTCTTAACAATTAAAGCAAAATTAATCTCAGCAGAAATGAAATAACGATGTCCTTTGTCATTCATTTCAATAAACATGATAATTAGTATCATCTTTGTATGTAAATGAATTACAATATAAACGTGAACTTGAATTGAAACTAGACTGATTTTTGTGTATTTCGTTGTAATGTAGTTTTTAATTGTTATTATTATATAATAATTGTTTATTTTCCCAAATAAATAAGTAAAATTGAAAAAGCATTTCTTAATACTACAGAATTTCTTCTTGAATTCAAAGTCCTGCTATAAAGTACAACAAAAGATGGCAAATGCACTGAATGTCTTCAATTTTTAGGTAATTTTACCAAAACAAAACTTATTTAAAGTACTATTATTTAAAAAAAAAATTGATAATGAAGACATAGTCCCTAAATGAGATGTTGATTTAGTTTATAAACAAGTTATTATTAAAAAAATAACTTAATAAAATTAACGTATCATTATCATTATCAAAAATTTTAGAATCACACCGAACATTCATACAAAACAATAAGCTAATTATTGCTCTAAATGTATTTATTATAATCTATCTCACTAAAACATTTGGTCATTCACTAAACGCTAAATTATCAAATTAAAAAGCTTTCAACTAACAGTAATGAAGTTTTTAAAATATATGAAGTAAAGATGAATTGAAGTAAAGAAAAAAAGGGATTTCCGATGTTAATCTTGTAATAGACAAAGGTTGAAGTTAAGGCAGATATAGTATAATTAGAAAAGGATAGGTTAAGATGAATAAACGAGGGAGAGGAGGAGGGAGTAAATAATTTGTAAAATAGGAGTGTACCCGTTACTTTAAAAAGATTTCTATACGATGCCATACTAATAAGAATGAATCCTTAATTGCTGACAAAAGTGGCATATTAATCTTTAGAAGTACACTGACAAACTCAGTGATATATAATATGGTATAAAGAATTGATAAAATGTTTTAATTAGAATGGTAACTTTATAAATTTCATCTAATTTAAAGGTTCGTAGATGACAACTATTTTATAACTGGTTTTGGGCCACCCAGATCAATTTCTGTGGTAAGTTATCCTAACAATCATAAAGAGATCATATGATTTAAAGAAAAGGAGCAAATTAAATATAGATGGGAATTAAAATCAACACACAATATTATTAACGTATCAGTATTTACAGTAATTTTAGACATGGCAGATAATGAAGCACTCGAGTCAAGAAATATTGAAAACGCGCTCTGGTCTATAGATGTGCGAAACAAATCACAGGTAAATGTTTCTATGGTGATTTATATCACTCAATGTACTCTGGAATTAAAACATATTACTAGGTCCTCACTACAAAAAGATTCTTCATTTAAGGCACTAATTTAATTCTAATCTTGCTTATAAGTTAATTCGTAATTTACTTAGAGCCAACCAGACACAATTTTACCCGTTACTTTAGATTTTCCTTTATCAGTAACTATACCAGGCTTAGGAGGTGGTGGTGCACTCGGGGCACTTGTAGTAGGCTTTGGTTTAGGCTCAGGTTTCGGTTTAGGGGGTTTAGGCTTTTCAGCTTCCTCTGGTACTGTTATTGTTACAGATGGAGTTGTTGATGCAGCCTTTTCTTGATCAGATTCCAGTGTTGCTGCTGACAGTATTTGTTCCGATGGTGCAGGCACACTTGGTGTTGGTGACATTGGTTTTTGCAAATTTTCATCTTCTTCTTTTGTCATATATAGACTTTTTGATGGTGACTCGGGTTCATCTATTTGAATAACATGGTCTTTTGATTCCGGTTTCTTTTCTGTTGAAGCTGGTTTGGCAGTACTAGGCCCAGAATCTGGAGTGCCTGAATCGGACGTTTCTGATGTCAAAGGTCTAGTTTGTTCTGAACCACCATCTGAACCTGAACCTGTAATATTAAATAAATTAACAGTACCTTGTTGATATAAACACTACTATAGCTTTGCTTTAGCGATTTTTGAATAAATAAAGCCTTATAAATTCAGTTTCAGCCCAATTTCAATACATCGATTTATAATGTATTAGGTTTTTATATTCAGCATTCTTTTACGGTACGGTTGCATTATTTTTAGCAGTTTAATCTTTTTTTTTTCAATTTATTGGGGTCAACAAACAGTACATATTTAATAAAATAATATGGATAAGATATATAACTTATTTGTGCATCAGCACCGTTAACCACTACTTACAAAATCTTGTTTCTTTTTTACCAAACCATATCAATTAAACGAATGTGGTCTTAAAGTAGAGTAACTAATCTTCAAATAGATTCCGTCGTATAATTAAGTTGATGTACAAAATGAGGACCTTTGTTTTCGATTTCCGCTTCAACTTTGATTTCATTGGGTTGTAAATTCTCTTCCTCTTGTATTGGTGTTTTTGCTCGCACTGAATCACGAACTGCAAACAGCTTAGAAGTTCAATTCTTAACAACTACTAAAGATATTTATATTATATTGGTAAATTGAGGAGCATACACAAAACGTCAGAAAGTTTAAATACCTAGAAGAAATTAAGTGTCGAATAGGGCAGGCAAAAGCCGCCTTCTATAAAATGAGTAAAGTTTTGTGTGATTCCAAAGTCCCATTTCTAACAAGACTTAGCGTTCTAAAATGTTATCTGGTCCACTTTTTTATATGGCTGGGAGACATGGGTCTTTAAGATGTAAAGCAGTAAGCGGCTGAAAGCACTTGAGATGTGGGCTCAAAGAAAAATGTTTAAAATTTCTTGGAATAAGTCTCAAATGCTGAAGTCCTCAAACGAGTGCAAATGCTTAAGACGACCATTGTGCGGAGAAAGATTCATCCTAGAGGGCAGGATGTCTGGAAAAAGAGCGTCTAGACCCAGGCGGCATTAGATGACCGATATACGGGAATGGACCAATTTAAAAGACTTGCCCAGGAAAGAAGAGTTATCCGCATACTGACCGTCAAACTTTATTTTGAAGAAGGCACTAGATGATGATGATACACAAAATATAAAAGCAATTAATCATATTCATATGTTAAACGCCGATAGTATTTCTAAAAATCTGTCTAGCCACCATAAAAGTACTTGTGATGTCACTCATGTTTAAATATTGCATATGCCTCTTATAATTGCTAATTTACTATATGTAGATTTGTTATTTTAATGTTGTATTCAATTGAATTTATGAGGATATATAGAAAATACAATTAGATATAAAATTATATGATAAAACGTTGTGTTAGTTCTTATGTAATCGTATTTATGACTGTTATTCCAAATTGGCTTCAATACAGACGTATGCGAAATTGAAAATATTTTACATTGAAATGTAGAATTATGTAAATTCAGTATTTGAACAGTAAATTGAATCGCTCGGGCAAATAGTATATTTGTTATTCATAATATAATTTTGTCAGTGAAGACGCGTATAAAACTTCATCTACTTCTGTACATGTGTATCATTGAACTCTGTTTAAACGTTAAACCATTTTGACGGTATTCTATTTCCTCACTCGGATCGGTAATAACACGGTCATCACTAAATTATTTAAATTCGGCATTTATAATTTAGTGGCATTACAGTAAATATAAAAGTGGCTGTTTGAAATGTCAATGCGACGATTATTCTTTCAAAGGGATAATCATAAGAAAACTGGACTGAAATTGAAAGGTACTTTCACTAGTTAAACAAAAATATAGGTAATAACACCGTCTAAATTGTATTCCAATTGTTCTCCTAAGAGGTAAGTGTAAGGAAGCTAACTAATATGGAAGATAACGATGGTAAGGAATAAGCAGAATTTGTGTAATATTTTTGTACAAAAGAAGAAAAAAAAATGTACAAAGACGGTTTTATTAGTAAGTGAGATAAATAAGATTAATGTGTCCATCTAGCTTCCGTAGTTACTAAGTTTACTGTCTGAAAGGTTTTCTAATTGAGAAAATTAGAAGTATTTACAAATATCGTCTATCATAAATACATTATATTTATACATCGTACGAATTAGCTCATTAGTAGAAACAAAATACTTACTTTTCTTTGCTTTAGACAATATAGCATCTTTTGCAACTGATGGTACTTCAGTAGCTTCAGTCTCCTCTCCATTTTCTTCAGGATCGTCTCCTTTTGTAATGTAATCTGTTGTGATCTTGCGTCTCATGAACTTTGCGTAAGCAACTCTTGTAGTTGGTGTTACAGAGGACAGATGAGGATTATATTCTGAAATTAAGACATTAAATCCTTAATGCTTGTATAAAACGAACGATTGTGTTGGTTATAAAATTTCCAAGTTCTTAAACCTCCTCACTGATATGCTGCTCCAAGATATGCAAATATTCTTACGAGAATTTAAAGTACCGAAAAACAATAGATTTTTTTTACAAATAAACAAGAATTGATCAAATATCTACGCCACTATATAATCAGAATGTATTGCTTGAAGAAAATTATTTATCTCAAAATCTTTGCTTCTATTATCGTTCCATATTTTTTAAGTGATTTATTTGACATACTTTAATCAATGATTTACATTATATCCTAGTGCTTATCGTCTCATAAAGGAAAGGTGTATCTCCTTCTCTTATTTGTATTGGGTTCTGACAGTCTAAGGTAAGATCTTTAGAAGCCCAAATAATCTAGTAAATGTAGTAATTTAGATTGGTCCGGTCGGATCGGAAGTTAATTGCTAACTAATTTGGGAATCAACATCAAGATCAAAGTCATCAAAGAGTTTTTAGGGAATAATTTACGTAAAACTCGAAATCTTACGTAATAGCTTCTGAGGATCGATAGTGCGTCCCTGCACGTTCTCCAAGATATGAGCTCGGAGGGACTGCCTGCTTCGTTTATCCGCCTCAGCTTTAGAACCGATGGGGTCGCGTCGAATTGTACTTCTACGTACTTGAGCATTCCAATCTTTCTTCCTATATTGATAGAAGTTTATTAGAAAGATTACATTAGAAGCTAAAATAAAGATTTATAACTAGTAGGTGTATGACGATGACTATGATATTACATGTATATCCATTGAACTAACTTACGACAAAATCTCTCTGACCATGTTTATAAGTGAAACTGTAAACCATAGAACCATAAGAATGGCAACTGCCTTTCGAGTAAGGCATACTCATATTAAGATGTGAAGAAACCCTCGTATTACAATTTTTAGGCGACTTGGATAACATTTTTTTATTCGGATAAGGCTTTACATTTAACGCTTTTCATAGGTATGCCGGAAAATCACAAAATATATCTAATAATCGATCTGGAAGTGTAGGTGTAGAGTTTATTTTGTCGTATATCTTCATTAGCAATAATGAATGTTAAAAGTAATTATACAAATCAATGTCTTATAAAGAGAACTCAGATGTACTTATAAAGCAATCGCGCAGACGTTTCATTTACGAAAGAATGGGCTCTTTTAACTACTGTAGTGTCATTACAATTAGCGCTTTTAGACTATACATATATAGAATTCAATACTACTAACTTTTCAGCGTCACTTCCTCGCCTGACAATAGCTTTAGCAATTTGGCTGAAAACATCCTTAGGCTTGCTCTCTCTGGATATGACATCTTTAATTATTCCTTCCACGATACCAATTTGGAAGTCTTTTAGAATTCGTCTCTCCAAAACTTTACCCTTCTTTCCTGATACTGTAAGATGGTTATTAAGTTACAAATAGAAAATCTTTTTTAAAACATGATATGAATGATGATTTTCAGATGGTACCATAAGAAACTAAATAAGTCGATATTCATCGATAGATATCCGAGGTGTCTGATATTGCAGTGCAAACCATTTCATCTACACTAAATACTCGGGAAACATTAAATGAATATGTAATATCAAAAAGACCCACCAAGTAAAACAGGGTCTAGCTAGTAGGTGAAAAACCTTTAATTAATTTCGTTACGGCAATGGCGAGGTTATTGTTTTATCCCAGTATTTATAGCTAGATATATATTATGAAATTACTTGTACTATCCTGAAGATTAATTCGCGGTGTCTTCATTCCATTATTGTGAAGTATGTCTATCAGTTCGAAGCGCAGTGTTGAAATATCTTGTCGTATCTCCATGACATCGTCTTCTGTTACTCCTACTTCATCTCTAGCTCTCTGTTCTGCTGTTACATATCTTCTGACTAGTATTCTCATCACTCCCTCGTGTTGTTGTCTCGCCTTTTCTCGTGATTTATTCTAGAGAGATAAAAATCGACTTGGAGTACTGACCCTCATTAAAGAGGATAAGGCTGGAGAAAAAAGAAGATGGCTAATTACCATATCACAAGCAAATAAATTGCGCTTTGGTACGATGCTGTGTAGAAAACACTGAGAAGTTACCTCTTTTCATCTTAGCTGATATTTTATGCTGTATAATCACTTACCATAAGATACTTACATGAGATTGCCGTCAAATGCTTACCGGTCAGTAATAAAAATAAAATTTCGTGTATCAGTGTGTACATTTGTAGGAATTGAAATGTCTTTGGCTTGAATTGTATAATATTATGGTATTTTTAATTCATTTTAAATAAGTATTGTTTCTATGTAAACATTTTCGTGTCATTAGTTTCATTTCAAAACTATTTCTATATATTCGTTATGTGTGGCATTTTTTTATTGAGGAAAGGTTATTTTCGACAAATAGTTACGATTATCGATCCCCGTTGTCTGTTGCTGAATATTTTTTGCATCCAACCATTCACATGTTTTGGAGTTGGTATAATATTGAACGGCGGTGGTACTGTGTCACCATCCTCAAAATATGACATCCAAAGATTGCTCCGGGCGAACTTCCATTCAACATCCGATCTTTCCTATTTACAAAAGAAGTAATTTAAAAAAATAAAACCGACAAAATAAAGCCTAAAGATGATTTCAAAAACTTACCGAAATAATTTGATAGGAATTGGACATCATAGCGATGAGCATGTTCAATAGCACGATAATATTGATCACGGAGTACGATCCGAAGGTTAGCAATGCCCAGAATCTAGTGAAGCTTTTGATTCCTTGTAACTCGAAGGTGGTTAAATCCACAAGACCAAATGACGCCCAGAACAATGATTGTGATGTTTCGAATAAACTGTGAAGTAATGTAAAAGTCTAATAAGATCGCACAGCTTAGCCCCCTCTCCAAATGATTGGATCATTTAATTAGGCCAATATGCTGTTGGTAAAAATATTAAATATTATAAATGTATATAAAATATATCGGGAAAAGTAGTCGAGACAGGATCTGTTTTAATATTACAATAATAAACAATACAATGGCCAAAATGTAACAATTTTGTCAATACGTGTTTGTGTCCTAAAAACTTAAAATGTTTTAATTGGATTTTATTAAAAGATTAGACCAGGGTTGTTTTTAAACAGAATTTTATAAAATAATGTAAAATTTGTTTATACTCGCTAACCCCTTTTTTTTGGGCTGATTTCTTAAAGATATTCAATGACAAACAGGTGATCATATAGACAATAACATTGGCTAATATTTATCCGTCAATTACCACAGGAACTAGAATTTCATTAGGGATCATTTGGTCTCTAATTACAATTTACATTTTAAATTAAATAGTTAAATTATGGGTGCTTACTTTGCATAGCGTCTCCATATGCTACAAGCTCGCTCTTGATTATCAAAATCTGGTACACCATTTGGTAGGTGGTAGCATTTGTTCTTCTCTAACTCAGCGTAATACCACAACAACTGGTTGAGGCCTTCCAACAAATTAATTCTCATTAATATGATATTGTGCCCATCAAGTATTTCAAATACTAAACTCTACACTTGGTGTAAATAAAGACTTTCATGATAACATAGCTATAGCTTTAGAATCTTCTGTCGATTGGTAGTGACCCTACGACTGGTTTAAAAAGTTGATTTTAACGATAGAAGAAACTGATATAAAACTTAAGTGGTTACTCATTTATAAGTTTACAAAGGATCAAAACAAATTCGATCATTTTCTTTTGAATAATCTCAAATAATAGTCAATACTTTGTATTCATAGAACAAAATTATCTTTACTACAATTTAGAAAATATAATCAATGCTTAATGAAACTACACTTCTAAAACTGTGCTAATGATTTATAGATTGAGTAAATGTAGTGTAATTTTACCGCATCCGAAGGCAAATAGCACCAGCATGTACACGAAGAAGAACTTGATAATATCGATGATCATTCTGCCCAAGGACACTTGTAGCGGCCCCAAGTACGGATTAATGGAGAATATGTGGACCAGCTTGAGGAATGAGAAGATCATGCCAGCGGCGAAGGCGCCTTCCGACAGCAGCATCGGATCGAATGAATCCCAGCGTTCACGCGGGTACCACGGATCCTTGCCGTTTTGGAAGTCTCGCTGCGTAAATAACCGAAATTATATTTAATTGTGTTTAGAGAGGGATAATATTTGTATAAAGCAAAAAGCGGAAGAGTTTGCGATAGTTATTAAAGCGACTTCAAAAACTGATGCAGGTTTTGTTAGGGCTTGGATGCTTAGAGAAGTACCTGTGAAAAACCTCTTTCTTCTGAAAAAAGTATCCTATTTGTTATAAGTACAAAAATGAAGGCAAAAGGAAGGCATATCAGAAAGAGTTAACATTCTAAGATTTAGAATTACAGACTCTTGTATACTGAAAGGTATAACCACGCCTGTACATAATGAACATAAACGTAAATTTGAATAAAATGCATAACGTGATGTTTAAGCTGAAGATGTCACGAGATTAACATTTAGCTTTTTTCAAAATCAAAGGCAAAGTGAACTTAGGATAACAGAACCCATTTATCTTACCTGCACGATGTACCAGGAAGAGAAACGCAAGCTTATCCAAGCTATGTAAAACACGTTCGTGATGAAGTCAACGATATTCCATAAATCACTCGCATATTCCAGGAGTCCATTTTCCCAAAGCGACCTGATTTCTCCCCAAACTAAACCTAAGAAGGAAAAGTATCACTTAATATGTAAAACAATATTCACTGCTTCTTTTTAGTGTTTGTTTTTCTTATCGTTAAAGTAGATGTGATTGTCATCTCGCTAAAGGAGGCTAATGAGAGACAAAGGATGCTGCTAATGCCCTTCCTCTCCGTCGAAGGAGGCTGGGTGGCAATAGGCGCAGGTATAGTCGGCATCATTCAGGTCACTTGAGTGGAATGCGAAATGGACCCTCTAGTGATCTTATCCAAGGATGATGAGGGATGCGCTGGGTTTAAGTGGGTATTCTGGCTTCAGCGAGTCCCTCACTCCCGGTTGGAAGAATTCCTTTTTTTTCCGGGGTGCGTAAAGGCATTTCCAAGCGATAAAAAAAAGATGTGTAGAAGATAATCATATCCATGTCAAAATTAAAGATGTCAGGGTTTCCATGCCTATTAGCAGAAATCATTTAATTTAATGGGATAACGTAAATGAAACCTTTCTTTACAAAGGCTTTATGCCCAAAAGTAAATTGAGCCCGAGCATTATAAATATGTTTTTCTGTAACTAGAAATAGAATCGGAACCTCTGCTAGAAAAGCCAGATTGTTAAATCAATGAAATAAGAATAATGATAGGAAACCTTAATTGAAGCACTTGTTAATGTAATTTAGGACATAATGGCACTGATTTTAAAGTCTTTGAATATTTCACACTTAAACTAATATATTCAACTAAATAAACTAATGATGTTATAGTTTAAATATACGATAAAGATGTAAATAAAGTGGTCTTGGTTTCTTAATAAAACTTACTTGCAACGAACAGGACTACAGTGAACTCTATTATTCCAGGCAAAGCACCTCTTTCTCGACTTTTCCAAAACTCCACAAGTTCTTGAAGCCACGATATTCCAGACCATTCCAGTACCAAGTATTCCGCTCTTTGAGATGCCAAGGATAGTAACACTGACCAAAAATATATTAGAACTTAATAGCGAATCCAATTTTAATATTCTATTGGTTGGACCTGGTATTCGAAGCCATTCCTGCTAGACAAGGATTCCATGATCTGGAGTAAAACAGCTGACCCTTGGGATAGTATAGGCGATCGTCGTGTTGTATATTACAAGGGTTTTTTTTTGTAAAATAAGGATCAATGAATTAAATCAGACAAGGCTTTTTTGACATAAACAAACTATTACTTTAGGCCATGATGGCTAAATGGGTGAACACTCGGCTCACGGGTATGAGCAGGGATAACTAAGTTTATTTTGTAAGACCTATGTACATAATACTGCCTCATTGGTCTAGTGGTTAGCATGTTCGACTACAGACATGAGGTCCTGGGTTCGAGTCCCGGGTCGGGTCCCTTTAAAAATCTATATTTGACCGAAGTTGGGAAGTTGGCGGTGTGATCCACCCCCGTGCCTCGGAGAGCACGTTAAGCCATCGGTCCTGCGCCTAATCTCTCACAGGTCGTGTCAGATTCCCGTCACATCGGACTATGAGAGTGAAGGAATAGAGAGTGCACTTGTGTCCTATGCCTGCCAATCCACAGTGGAGCAGCGTGGTGGGTCTATACTCTGAAAACCCTCTCTCGTATGAGTGATATGAGTGAGGAGGCCTGAGCAGTGGGACGTTAATGGGCTGCTACTTACTTACTTTTTTTATGTACATAATAAGTGATTTTCGCTGAAGGAAAACATTGTGAGGAAAGCTGCGCATCCCGGGAGTCATTTTGGTGCAGCATCACAATGGCACAGCATAGAGGATCTATAGTTTAAAAACTGTCTCTTTTCTGGTCGAGATAGTCCGTGCCCAGGGATGGGACGTTAATAGGTTGATCGTCTTTTACTTTTGCTATACTTTACCCAGACCCTCAAACCACCCTTTGCGTCTGTCTTTTCGCGTTTTTTTAATTCCACGAATGAGTGAAAATATAAATGCTATAGCTGATGTGAGCCTCGGCTGTTCTGAAGAGCGCCTCCTAATCGACATGCAATAGATGGACGGAAGTATTTGTAATAATTTTCATATTTTATCATGTGCTACAAAAATTTTGACCTTCCTGTCCCTTATCAATGCATCGTCACATTTTGGTGGCCTTTTCATGTGTGTCTACCGTGTGTCTTTAATGTGTGACACATTTTACTTATAGCCTTCTTTAGTATACAAAAATAATAACAAAATGCAGTCTTTGATTTATCAAAAGCACTTCATCATAGTAGATGTTCATCTAGATATTATAAAATGGACATGACTCGAGATTTATAGTCAATTTAATAAAAGTTACGAGCGATTTGGTTCCGCAAGACAATAAAGTAAAGAATACTTGTTATATTTTCATCTTCTTTTGAAGATATTTTCGTCTGTATTTATTATTAAATATGAAGATATCTTTATGTATGAGGCGATATACGCTCGTAAAATTGGTTCATGTAAAATTGTCTATAAAATATAAATCTAATTCATTTACTACATCTTCTAGTAAGAAATTTCTCAACTCGTTACATGAAAGTAACCCTAAACTTTTACGTGAGCTTTCATTAGACGACGCTGTATATTTTTTTTTTGCAAAATAAATTTAATTAATTAATTTTTGGCTATACTATGTTAACATAAATGCAAGTGGATGAATGTAAAGTACTAGTCTTTATTAATGTCAATAAAATATCTATTAAATATCCCTAACCCTAAAAGCCTAGCAAAATTCTTATTTAGAGATAATAGCTACTACACTTTTTCTCTCTCTCTCTCTCTCACTTTTTCAATATCGAAATATCTCTTTCAATATCGAAATATTACGAAGGTTGTATGTATCAAAATGAAATGGAAAGAATCTTAGTAGTGACTCCATCATTTTTTTATATAACTGACATTTTAAATAGAAATTGATTAAAACTTTTAATGAAAATGGATTTAAATCCAAGCTATTCTGTAATTAAAACTATCCTCAACTATCTAATCCGCTTTAGGCGTGTGCTGTTTTCGGATTTCCTATATAATAATAGAGCTTTGTATTGGTTATTGTTTTTTCTAATTGCACAATATATTTTAGGGTTTTCCCCAAATAAATATATAATTAAACCTCTATGCTCTTCTTTTTGTATGTAGATAAATACATACTTAAGAACATCATATAGGAGGAACTGTGGCAGATGAATTTGACAAATGGTTTCTTCATGTATTGACCGTATTCGGATTCCGGAGCCAGCATGTATATGGTGCAATAAATGGGGAACATCGCTCCCAGTTTTGCAACCTGAAACAATTTAACAGACGGAAATATAAAACCAAGTTTTATTGTACTATGATAACATATCGTTTATAAAGTTTACGTGTCGCCTTTATCTAAACTAATATTATAAAGTGGAAACATTTGCGTTTTTAGAAGCATGTTTGTAATGTTTTCACACATAAACTACTGGACCGATTTAAAAAATTTGTTCACCATTAGAAAGCTGCATTTTCACTGAATGACATATGTTATATTACATTTTCCAAAAAAAAGGGATCTCTAATAAAAATGCATTAATGTAACCCAAGGTGTGTAAAAATCACATAAATCTGTCATCGCGTGCGTTGCGGAAACTTTTGATAATAGAACAATAAAATGTTCTACAGTATTATAGCACGTATTAACATCTACAAAAAAATCCATAATACCATATGTCCAACTAAAGTAGTTATGCCAGTATAACTACTTTATTACATTTTAAAAGTTAATAAAAGTGCCGATCATTTTTTTCAACCCTCTGTATTAACCCGTATCTTATTAAATGACATTTTATTAAAGACCGTTTCAAAAGTAGAAAGTAAACCAATGGTTACTGTAATAAACATTGTAAAATAACCAAAATTTTCATCCACGTTATACTCGTAAAAAAGATAGATTGTTCCCGTCACCAGTCAAGTTCCCGATCACCGTGTAAATATGAGGAAACATACATATATACATAGTACGTCTCATTCCCAAAGGGGTAGGCAGGGCCCACGTTCTACCACTTGCCACGTAGAAAGAAATCTTTAAAGATTTTATGTAAGCCTTCTATAGTATTGAACTAGTAGATGAGTAAATGTTTTATTTAGAAGCGATGTAATGCAAATATTATATTAAAAGCAATCTTTAAACAGACAAAGAGATCAAAGGTAAAGGTATAACTGTTGTACATACAATACATGAATACAACTCATTCTCTTCAGGATAGGCAGAGACGTCTTCCCACTTGCCACGATTCTTGGATATCTCCTTCGCTTCTTTCATTCTCATTAAACCTTTCATACAAGTTCTTCGGTTTAAAGTACTCTTGACTTGGCCTTTATTTAAAATGTCATGGATTTGGTCCAGGAACGTTCGCCTTGGTGTTTCCCTTCCAACTTTCCCATTCATTCTTGACTCATAAATCCTTTTTCTCAGTCTCCTTTCATTCATTCTCTCTACGTGCCCAAACCTTCTTACCTTTCTCAATTTTAGACATTATAAAGATATGTTTTTACCTCAAAGAGTGCGAAAACGAGTATCGAGGTAGGTGTTCGTGCCTTTTTAATGTAATTAACATTACGATAATTATTTGAAAGTGCTGTTATCAAATAATTTACGATGTAAACAAACACAAACTGTGGACTAATTACAGCCATTAGTTAAATTATTTTTGGTTAGCAGTATTAATATATGCGAGGACGATAATTATTGATTTTTTCACTATTTCTGAAACTGGCTTTTTGGATAGATTGATTTTGCTTTGTTTAAATTAACGTTTTAAATTTACTGGCGGAAAGCTTCGGCTGTAGCTAGTTTCTATTCTACGAACAAAGTTGTGCTGCCAAGCAGAAAAAATGCGTTCCAAAACGATGTTGGGTAGAAACCCTAAGAGGTAAATTACTTCTTACCAAGTTAACTCGCTTCAATTTTAGACTATAGCATCATTTAACATAAGGTGAGTTTATAGTCAACCGCTAATATGTACATGTATAAAAATTCTACAAATATTTAAATGCATTATGTTCTCCGTCCGTTCACCTTGTTACTCTTTTCGTAACGCTCTCGTCTCGCACTCACCAGCTTACTCCCTAAGTCAAGAGTGCGTAAAGAAGTTTTACTTCAAAAAGCTCCGACTCAAATTGCAACTTATCAGTTTTTGAAAGTCTAAGGTATCACGTTTAACCCGAAGTAGATATCCGATTTCAGAGTATGCAAGTTTTATACTAATTGCAAACCGCTCTCCTGAGCAGTTATTTTTTTTGGAATTCCAGCTCATAACAGAGACCAGGGAAATATGGACAGAGATTTTTTTGTATAATCAAAATTAATAGGAATTACCTGTACACATTGTCCAACGATATTTTTTCTTTTGAACCCGGGCAGACCATCGTACCAAATTGAACCTAGCAGTTGCTGAACATTTGGATGCGCTACGAACTGAAAATAATTGAAAATTTACAATGAAGGAATGCATGCATTGAAATGAAATGCATTTAAACATCCGGTGGAAGGTCGGGAGGTATGTTATATTCATCCCAGTGAAACCCTTTTTCATCCGTTAATGGGAATCCAAGGACGGCTCGAGCATTCCTCTCTGATGTCCCGGTTGATTCCGACCGAGAGATCATGAAGGTGGAACGTGCGCAAATATACTCCGCCTTCTTCTGCGGTGAGAAGGAGCATCTACTGCGTATTCCCTCCAAACCTCTTGGACCCCCATCAGTAAGACGACCGTCTCACTGATGGACCTTTCCCTTCTAGCATATTTCACTGGATAGTATAGCGCCTATAATAGCAAAAGTTGGCCGATCAACGCCACCAGGAGGAGACATCGAAGCACCCAGGTTGAAGAATATAAATACCCTATATAAAAATAGAGAATTCAACTCTTGCTTAAGAGTCATCGGTTTAAACCCTGGACAGGCACCAATAAGTCATCTTTTTAAACATTATGAGCGTAATTGTCGTTTTACTGTGCTTTTCGGTGAAATAAAATAACGTGAAAGAACTAATGGCGGTTGTAGCTCCTGTCGGTAGAAGTGGAGGTTTCCGTGGTAGCTTTAGATGTTGTGGGGGTGACAAAGGTCGTGGTAGACTACGCAAAAATGAAGAGCAAACAAGATAGTGCCAGTCACTAAGTTTGTTGGTCTTTTACATGAAAAATCGTCAGATTGGAAGCAATTCAGTATAGGAAAATATCGTAAGGTAACCTTCTTATCCTGGGAACAAACCTAGGGTATATGTAGCCTGACAACCCTCAGTGAAGCAGCTACGTGGGTCAACTTATGAGGCCCTTTTTGTTATGAGGGAGGATGCCTATGACTAGGAGTGGTATATCAATGGGCTGCTACATACCTTACCCAAATATTAAAATAAAAAACCATTAAAAATATTCCTCATTGGCCTAGTGGTTATTATGTTCGACTAAAGACATGAGGTCCTAGGTTCGAGTTCCGGGCCACTTCAAAAATCGATATTGAGTTTTCTATTAAGATTTTTTCAATATTTGCCCGAAGTTGGGAAGTTGGCGGTGTGATGCACCCCCGTGCCTCGGAGAGCACGTTAAGTCGTCGGTACTGCGCCTGATCTCTCTCCGGTCGTGTCGGATTCCCGTCACCTCGGACTATAAGAGTGATGGAATAGAGAGTGCACTTGTGTACTATGCCGTAGTGGAGCAGCATAGTGGCTATAAAAAACCTCTCTCCTATGAGTGAGGAGGCCTGTGCCCAGCAGTGGGACGCTAATGGGCTGCAACTTACCATACCTTTTTTAAAGATTAGTAGTTACATACTAAATTCTAGCAAAGATTATCATAGGATAGCAATTTGGTCACTTAGTTGTTTTATAAGTGTAAATCTGGTCTAAGTCAATTCGGAACAAATAGAAAAAAAAAACAAAAAAAAAAAAAAAAAAAAACATATATAAGAATAATATGAAAGTAGTAGTTTTTCCATTACATAGAAAAATTCATTTTTATTTATATATATTTTAACCTGAAAAACTGGAGCACGAAATATACTAAAAACTAATGTGTTAGACACTTTAATAAGTTTCATGAATCAATAAACCTACATTTTAAAAACAGATCTAATTAGAACTGTTTATAGAATGTAGTCTAATTAATTATTTTAATGGTTTATTTACAACCGTTGACGTTTATAAAACTGACCTACATATCAAGTATAAAATTTAGATTTTATTAGACAGTGCTTCAGAGATAACTTATTTAATAATGTAATACCTACTACCTATCCTATTACGTGTTTTTCTACGTAACACTTACCATTTTCTGTTTGTACTTAATTGCCAACTTTAACCTTCCCAAAGTCTGTCTTTCTCCAGGCTCCCAGCTGTCCAGATCCCACGGGTTATAGTTCAACATAATTTCCAATTCTTGAGAGGTTCTCGTGTGATCCAACAATGATGTCGCGAATTCCTGGCACTGCTGTCGTAGGCTCTAAATAATAATTATAGGTAATAGTGACAAGAAGCTTATTAAGGCATTTATCGAGGATTTGGTTACTGATTTGACGCTGAGAGAATAAATGTTTATCTGCTTTCCAGCGATGTAGTTTATTACCTTATATTCAGTTCTGAATTCAGTTTCCATTCGACTCAATCTGCCCAATTCCCAAGACAGTTCAAATGCAGTCAGTAAAGGGTCTGCTGATGATAAGGCGATGAGGGAGGGAGAACTCAAAGCTCGATATGCGTTGATACGTGCTTGAGAGTGACGAAGTGAGTCTTCGGTCGATGACTTAACACATTCATCGCAGCCACACCTGAGAATGTGAAATAAAACAAATAATCTTTACATAGTACAAAATAAAGACGCTTCCGCTGTCTATATTACCTTAGAACTTTTTAACTATTCAACTGATTTTCTTGCAGTTCTCAGCAATAGATAGAGCTGTGCAATTGGAAGGTTTCTATGTACAACATATACCTATTATAATACAGTAAAAGCCGAAAAAATTCAATTGTATTGTGATGACCTAACAGACATATTTTGTGCCAATAAACCTCAATCGCTGTTTATATCAAATTAATGCACGTACAAGTGTATATATTAAAAATATCAATAAAAAATTCATTTTTAGTATACATTTATCTGTAAAGGATAACCCGCAGTAACCATTTTTCTCTTATATATATTACAAAAAAATATGTGTTATTTACCAAGCTACTTGATAGACTACAGATTCTTTATTCAATTAAATAAATTTCATGAAAGTCAAAACTGACCTTAATAGCATTTTATTATAATGGATATCTTAGAATAAAACAAAGATTTAGAATTTCTTGTATAGAATATAGGTTATACAGTGAAGGTAAACATCATGTGAATACCTGTATAAATTTTTCGTTGGAAAATGCTTTTAGGCACAAACTCCGACCCATGAGTCAGAAGTGTTAGACTCGGCTAGAGAGGTGACCTCGCAATTCCAACTAAAACCTAGCGGAACCTCTTCATCCATGGGTGAGACATTAGGTGTTCATATTTTGCATTCGTTTCTGGCGTCTCAGAGGAGGACGTAGGTGCGTAAATACGCACCACCTTAGTACTCCAATGCATTCTCCCTCTCTCGCTCGTAGGCCTCCTTAAGCGCCACTACGGGGTATAAGTGTAGCCTGTCAACTCTTAAATGAGGAGCATGGTTATTTAACCTATATTCCTATGATGAGGAGCTCTGTCCAGCAGGGACACGTAAATGAGCTGATTTCATGAAACAGAGTGATGGGTCTGTGTCATAAAAACTCTCCTTCGTATGGTTTAAGACGCCTGAGCCCAGCTGTGGGAGAGTTAAATAGGCTGTTACTTACTTTATATAAAATTCCTGTACCTACTTGACGTCGTGAGGCACGGGCAGTGTAGCCCCTCGATCCAGCAGCAGCTTCAGGATCTCGTAGTGATTCCGATGCGCTGCGAGAATGAGGGGGGTGATGTCAGGCGTGAAGGTTGCCGCTGATGGGTCTACGGACTCCCAGCTCTAATTAAAAACAATAAAATCAAGAACCAATGATGGGATTAACATTTTTTTTACTGCTGACGTTCACGCGTGATGGTAAAAGATATAGAATATTGTTTAAGATGGAAGCCGGTTGCATGAATAGTTTCTACACAGCATCGTACCTGGATATAAATCTTTTTACTTGTAGTAAGTCTTTGCTGTTAGAGTGGTAACTAGCTACGTCTGTAGCCTCCTACCAGTCCAGGAAGTATCAACTACCTGATAGGCCTAGTGATCAGATCGTTCGCCTACAGTTATGAGGTCCTGATTTCGAGGCCCGGGTCGGGTGAATACAAAAATCGTAGTTGTCGATGTGCTCGACCCCGGAGAGGACCTAAACCGTTGGTCCTCCGCCTGGCCTTGCTCTAAAATTTCAGATTGCCTTCACAGCGAACTATGAGAGTGAAAGAAAAGAGAGTCTAAAAACCCTCTGCTCTATGAGTGAGGAGGTCTGTGGGACGTTGATGGACAGCTACTTAGACATAAAATTATGAATTTACATAAGGCTCGCCGGGGACGTGGTTTTCTTCTTCCCACTGCAGTAGCATTTCAACAGCCTCCACGTACTCTTCTTTGATTGCGTGTAGCAATGCGTCCTGGGAAATAAATTAAAATGTTATAAACTTTATACATTTTCAAAGTTATTTTTAATTGTGTCTTTATCAAGACCATTCTATCGCAGGAATGATCGCACTACTGTAAATAATTCGTTAGTTAAATCGTTGTTAAATAAGTTCCTTTAGGTGTCAGTAATCTGTGGCCTTGTTTAGGTGTAAGTTACTTTAGCATTTTGTGCGTTATTTTAAGCGATTTCAAAAGAATAAAGCCACACTTACTATTCTTTCTATTCTATTTAAGAAGATAGACATAGATAGATAGGGTTATAAAATCGTCATACAGGAATTTCCTTTGACAATATATTTCTTTATTTCTCCAACAGTTTAGCGAGATGTGAATAAATTGGTAACCGTGACACGAGAAGGATTTATAAAGCAATATCGCGGTTTTCATACCTACAAAATTGTCTTCAAAATTGATATACGGATTTATATGACTACGTATTAAAACGTTATCTCATCTTTAGTTCCGACATAGGATTTTGAAAAGGTTTCGTTTTGATTTGCAATGAATTTATCAATTTTATCGTAACCAAAATACGTATGGCGGCGCACAGATTATATTAATCGATTTGCAATCGAATCGGACTTGACATTTTCGAGGTTGACAGCTGACATAATACCGAGCGCAGGGGTGGCAGCCATTATTGATTCGGATTTCATAGAGTGCGCACGCGCCCACGTGTTCTGGTGGAATGTTTTAAATCGAGTTATACTTTGTTATTCACCTAAAATTATAAGTGTTGATTTATTATAGTGAAATTAATAAAGAAGGAATTAATAGTATCGTGGAATATTTTATTGAAATATCCAACGTTGATCTCCTCGCCCGACCCCCTCGTGTCACAATATTAGTTGCTTCTCCTCCGAAACGGCTTGACCGATTATTTTGAAATTTTATATTTAGTAAGTCTGAGCTTCGGTTACTATGTCTTTTTTATACCTCTAAGTGAGAAGCTGTACTGAAAAAGAAATACAGCAAACGAAATTTTGNGTGATTCACCCCCGTGCCTCGGAGAGCACGTTAAGCCGTCGGTCCTGCGCCTGATCTCTCTCTCCGGTCGTGTCGGATTGCCGTCATGTCGGACTATGAGAGTGAAGGAATAGAGAGTGCACTTGTGTACTGTGCCTGCCAATCCGCAGTGGAGCAGCGTGGTGGGTCTATGCTCTAAAAACCCTCTTTCACATGAGCGAGGAGGCCTGTTCCCAGCAGTGGGACGTTAATGGGCTGCTACTTACCTACCTTTTTACTTACCTTTTGTATTCACCATTACGCATATTATTAGGTGACAAGGGTTGTCCTAACAATTTACACCCTTCTATCACCAACCCCTATTTTTTAAAAGCGATAATAGTTATTTTATGCGGAAACAATGTTTTCTGGGTAAGCTAGTTAATAAATAAAATTGGAGAGTTTGTTTGTGTTTTCAAATTAAAAGCTTGTTCACCAAATGAATATGAAACCCGAGGCATCGGGAGTAAAGTGGCTATCGGCATGGTAATAGCTGGTACCATATATTTTTTAGAGGAATTCGTTTAATTATATAAAACAAAAACTATCTTTCGTATCAGTCAGTAAATTTTGTTAGGCTCCGACGCTCACTAACCGAATTATTGGCAGCTTCAGTTAATAAAACCTCTTTACTTGTATTTGCAGCGTACAGGTGAATAGACCCGTTACACATAATATGGATTTTTTGAAGTGAAACTTCTTTAGGCGCATGAGCGCATTTTTACGGATAAAATGCGTGATTAGCGTCACGAAGATGTGCTGCGTTTTTTATGCTAATATTTTTCATAAAATATTAAATAACAATATTGCATAAGCTCTTTTTTTTAATTGACAAAAAACGTTTTTATTTACAATTCGTCGATTTCAATCTCAGTCTCAGAAATCTAAAGTTTTAGAATATTAATATAAACAAGACTTAAAAATGAGTTTGGTAAAGAAGTTTCACTTCTGACATGCGTACTTTGTACGCACGCACTTTTAGTTCTTTTTTTCAGAGGTCATGGGTTTATATACAAGGTGTTAGGAGACCGCTCCCGGAAACGTAGACAGACGATTGTACTAATGATACCTTTGATGATGGGACGGAAAAAATAGATCCTGATTAAAAAAAACATATCTTAAAAAGTTTTATTAGCATTGTTTAGGCTCCATCATGTTAGTACATCAAAATAAAACGATAGTTTCATAAAAAAATACTTTACTAAAAACAAAAACCATCAATGAACACACAAAACTAAAAACACGCATCTAGCGGTGGGCGCGGGTATCTAGAAGTCGTTGACCCGTGCTGAGACGTCAGCTGTTTTTAATTTTGTGTTTCAAGGCTGGTATGTTTTAGTAATGTAATTTATGTTTTATAAAACTTTAATTTCATTAAGCTGTACCAATGATTTTTTTAATCCGTTGCGTCAGCAATGGTGTCATTAGTACAATCGTCTGTCTTCGTTTCCGGGAGCGGTCCCCTAACATCTTGTATAACAAAACCACATTGCAATAAAGTGAAAGGTTTGAGGCATTAGGCTTTTAAAATCTATAAATTTGCAAGCGATTCTCTGAAAGCATTTTAGTCTTTATCGTCAGTCTTCGTTTTTGAGTGTTTTCCGTGAGCGGTCTCCTAACTCCTTATATATAAATAAAATAAGCCCTTATAGCTGTATTTTTTATAAGCTTAAACAATATTGTCGGCATTAGGTCCGTCCTTCCTCTCAGCTTGTCTTTCGACAAAGGCCTCCTCTAATGCTTTTCATCTGTACTCATCCTTAACTGTACATAGCCTTTGGTCCTGCTACTTTCTTTAGGTCAACTTTCCATCGCTTTACCGGTTTTCCTTCATTTCTTTTGCTTTCCCTAGGGCACCATTCAGTTATTATTCTCGTCCATTTTTCCTTCTTTTCTCTTACAAAGTGTCCTTAATCGAACTTGTGTACTTAATCGAACTTGGGTCTTCTCTTTTATTCTTTTTGGATGTATTTATTTGCCTTATTCCCAATACTCTCTATTCTATTCTGACAGATATTTATTTTGTTTTATTGTTACTCGGTTATAACAGTTGCAAATAAATCTCGATTATCTTATTTTCAATTATATCCAATTCCACAATTTCGTAGCTCGAGATTAGTAATATTTTTTAATATTTTGCTCTAAGCATAAGCTGATGTGGGATTGCTTTCCAAGAAAGTTAAATAATTATAAAATTAAATATCGTATGTGAAACTTGCCTGAATAGTGTTCACTATCAAATTAGTGTGCATCGTTGCTTTGAACGTCGCATCGGGTTCATCAAAGTAGCCTAATATTAGAAGGAATTAGAGCGACGGCTTACTTCGATCGATTTTCACGTCGACAATCTTTCCTTTACAACTATTAATAGAATAATTAAAAGATCAGGACTCTTTTTTTGCTACAAATTCACCAGAGTTAAATCATCTAGTGCCTTCTTCAAAATGAAGTTTGGCGGTCAGTATGCGGAAAACTCTTCTGTCCTGGGCAACTCTTTTTAATTGTGCGTAGTTATTACTGGTCCACTCACGTATATCGGTCATCCAATGTCGCCTCGGTCTACCAGGTGCTCTTTTTCCCGACATTCTGCCCTTTAGGATCAACCGTGGGTACTCAAATAGGGATCCTCTTTGAAGATGTCCGAAAAAAGCCACCTTTCTCCGCACGATGGTCGTCATAAGCATGAGGCTAATTTGCGCTCGTTTGAGGACTACAGCATTTAAGACGAACTGGTTCCAAGAAAACTTAAGCATTTTTCTTAGAGCCCACATCTCAAATGCTTGGAGCCGCTGACTACTTTGCTTCTTAACGACCCATGTCTCGCAGCCATATAAAAGTGTGGACCAGACATATCATTTTAGAACGCGAAGTCTTGTTAGGAATGGGATTTTGGGGTCACACAAAACTTTACTCATTTTATAGAAGGCGGGTTTTGCCTGCCCTTTTCGACACTTAATTTCTTCTAGGTGGTCTAAATCTATGGTGAAATACCGACCTAGGTATTACAACTTTCTGACTGCTGCAATATAGGTACCGCGAAGTTTTATTTGAGGGAGTTGGGTCTCGATTTGGATATGCACGTAGCTTTAGTTTTATTGATGTCAATGTTCAATCCCATTGCATCTCCTGCGGCTGCCACAATTAACAAATAAAATCAGAATTAAAGTACAGTGAAAACTAGATAAGTGTGTTGAAGGTACATAAATTTTTTATCACTTTAAGAGGCTTTCCATTTAACCAGTGTCCTAAATAGGCAGGTAAATATGACACCTGTCTTATACATAGAGGGTTCCACAATGAGACGTTGATTTTTTTATCACACGAACCTTTAGACGATACTGACACATAAGGTAAGCAAACATGTTATAACCTGTCAATTTGATAAATCGTCTCTCTAATTCGCATTTTTAATGTACAAAGTTATTTCTCACATCCTCCTTTTCGTCTCAAAATTTACCACTACATTATAATTCCTTTTAGTTATTTAAAAACGTCGTAAATTAATGATTACTTTTTCTCACTTTATCATAACAATTATAATCAATAATAGTTAAAATAAGAAATTGGAAATGAGATTTTAATAGCATGATAAATAGGTACTAGCCACTATATGCCTGGATATTTAAAAGTAATATTTCCTGAGTTTAAAAAGTAATATATCCTCATTTACTTCACTTTTCAAAAAAGGATATCTACTAGTAGCTTTCACTTTACAAAAATATAATCAATTCATTACACGCAATATATGAAATTGCAGTCTAGACTAATTAATTACTGTTATAAAATCAATTTGCATAGTTAGTTCAACTGCTATTTCCTAAAAACATTGGAGAATATACAGTTATTAAACAAATGCTATCGATTGTAAGAGAGAATCTTTATTATGAAAATGTGTTACCATTTTAGACTTTATTATTACCATAAGGTATGATTACAATCAAGTTCTCTTGGTTCAGATTTTGATCGAACTATCGTTATATAGCAGAGTGTGACGGCTCAGTCTTATTCAGTATCTACAAAATACAGTATACAGAGCGCCTAAAGAAATTTTCATTACAAAAACCATTCGCAATAATACAACAAAGTGATATTTATATGAAATAAAAGTCTATAAATCAAGAACAAAAAAAGTTCCACCCATGTGATATTCCAGTGGGAAATCACTCTTACGATAGTTTGCATCAATACTCCAGTATATTTTCATAACCTTCCTTTAGTCTTATACAAATCTCAAAAGACAGTAAATATGATTTACGTTTGGTAAAAATGCGGAATACCTTTCTACAATCCGACAGCCTCGCTAGCTCAATAGTGCGTGAGCTGGCTTTACTAACAGAGGTCTAGGGCTCTATTCCCGATAGGACAAATTAAGTCATGTCCGGATTTCAGTCGAAATGAGGTTTCGACCGTAACTAGTTTTAAAGGCTTAATTAATATAGCAAGATAAGATTTACTATTTTCCGATTCTTATAAATAGTATCCCATACTATGCTCTTCTCGTGCCACAGAGTATATTTCGCTATCACTAGTTATCGTCGTTGTCGTCGCTTCAACCTATGGACATCCACAGCTCATAGGTAGACAGACAGACAGAGGTCTCATGTAATGATGTCACCAAGGCCTGATCTTGCGCCGCGTCCAGCGTCTACCGCCAACCGTCTTTATGTTGTCGGTCCACCTTGTGGGGGGTCTGCCTACACTGCACCGTTCGGTGCGGGGTCGCTACTCCAGCACCTTCTAGCCTCAACGTCCATCGGTCACTTCAGGTTCGCGATTGTAAATTGGGCTATGTCGGTGACTTTGGTTCTACTACGGATTTTTCATTTCTGATTTGATCTGAACTCCGAGCCTAGCCCTTTACATCGCCCGCTGAGTGACTCTAAGCTTTCGTATGAGGACCATAGTCAGCGACCACGTTTTGGAGCTGTCATCACTGGCAACGCGCACTGTTCGAAGAGCTTTGTATTCAGGCACACAGGATATCGGACGAAAATATGTGACGTAGTTTCCCGAACGCTGCCCAACCGCGTTGGATTCGGCGGTTGACCTCCTTATCGAAAATGGACCTACCTAGCTGGACTATGTGTCCCAGGTATATATATTCGTCAACAATTTCGAGTGCTGAGTTCTCAACGATAACTAGGTAGAGCATAACATGGATATTGGATATAACTTTCGTCTTATCCATGTTCATTTTTAGGTCCACCTGTTGAGAAGCTCTGTTAAGGTCATCGAGAATTGCATTGAGATCTTCCAGAGTCGTAGTTGGCAAACCGTAGATGAGTGATGTACTTGATGTTGATGCTCAATCCTTTCCACCCTATAAGCTTAAAGAGGTCTTCCTATGCCGCAGTAAAGAGCTTCGGGGAGATAACATTTCCCTAACGCACTCCACGCTGCAGTTGGATAGACTCTGTGCTTTGGTCCTGTATACGGCCTGACATGGTGGCGTTTTCGTACAAGCACTTCAACATACCACCGGTGGTCAATTCGGCAAAGTTCGACCGAATCGAAGGCTTTCTCATAGTCCACGAACGCCAAGCAACGTGGCCGATTTTACTCCTCATTCTTTTGTATAATCTGCCATAGCGTAAAGATTATATTAACCATCAGTTATACGCCTTTGTAAAACTTTCCGCTCGAAAAATAAAACCCTAACAATCACAGTCGATGTTAAAGCAACAATTCTAAGCGGAATAAAGATTCAGTAATATAATTACAGACACAGAATACACAGAATATTACAAATACATACATACATACATAACATCACGCCTCATTCCCATAGGGGTAGGCAGAGACAACATCCTTCCATTTGCCACGATCCTTGCATATCTCCTTCGCTTCTTTCATTCTCATTAAACCTTTCATACAAGTTCGTCGGTTTAGAGTACTCTTGACCTGGCCGTTATTTAAAATGTCCTGGATTTGGTCCAGGAACGTTCGCCTTGGTCTTCCCCTTCCAACTTTCGCATTCACTCTTGACTCATAAATCCTTTTTGTCAGTCTCCTTTCATTCATTCTCTCTACATGCCCAAACCATCTAAGCATACCTTTCTCAATTTTAGTCACTACGTCTTCTTTTATACCACAACGTTCTCTTATCACACTATTTCTTACTCTGTCACTCAGTTTTAATCCACTCATGCTTCTCAACGCTCTCATCTCTACCGCATTTATTTTACTTTTGTGATTCTTCTGCCATACCCAACTTTCACTACCATACATAAGTGTTGGCACCAACACTCCAGCATGCACTGCCAGTCTAGCCCTTTGAGACACCATCTGGCTATTCATAAAAGCATGCAGAGCACCATTTACCATATTCCCTGCATTCACTCTCCTTTCGATATCACTTTCACATGTTCCATCTTTTGTAAATTTAGATCCCAAGTATACAAATTCTTTCACCTCTTCCACTTGTTCCCCATCTATCAAAATATTGCCATTCATCATAGATTCATCTCGTTCAAAAAGCATAACTTTCGTTTTGTTTACATTCACTTTCATTCCTTTCCCTTTCAAAGCTTCATTCATAATATTTAGCATCTCCTGTAGCTCGTTAGCGGATGACGCAAGTATTACTTGATCATCAGCGTAGAGTAAACATTTGATGAGTAATTCATTCATTCTTAACCCATACATACTTTCTTTTAAATCTGTCAAACATTTATCCATGAATAGGTTGAACAGCCATGGTGACGCAACACATCCCTGTCGAACACCTCTTTCGACAGGAAACCACTCCGTGTACGCTCCGTTTATTCTGACACAAGCACTAGAACCCTCATAGAGAGACTTCAATGCTTGAATCAGACAACCGCTCACTCCATACGTAGATAACGTTGACCACAGCTCATTCCTCACCACTCGGTCATAGGCCTTTTCAATTGTAATCTACAAAATTAATTTAAAGGAGTAACCGCTGAGTTTCTTGCCGGTTTCTTCTCAGCGGAGTCAACTTTCCGAATCATTGATAGAATTATTAACAACAGACAGACTACTGACGATTCAGACGTGCTTTTTGAGTCTACTTGAATACCTTATTACCTAGGAAAGAGATACTGTGTGGAAACAGTAAGAGGTAAGTTGCCTTCTCTCGAAAAACCCAGGCAAAGTCATGTTCACCTATTTTATACTCATAATTAAGTATTGTCTTTTTGTCAATGATTGCCTGGAAGCAATGTCTGCTATCGACATGAGGAAATTGAATAAGATATCAATTCTTTTGTTTTTCAGTGAGATATATATATTGATGCGACTTCCGACTCTGTCTTAACCTTTCCTATGTATTGAAAACGACAATATAAATGCAATATTATTTGTAAAATAATTAGGCTACATTCTAAGCGGAAGAAGTTGCAAGCACAGCTAGTATAAATCAAAGAAATCTTATCTTTCTGGGTAATGATACATGCACACTTTTTGCTATAAGCCTTTAATAGGCTCTCTGCTATTATGTGTGATATAACAGCTCCTGTATTAAACATTTTGTATTAAACATACCTTAACTTTGATCCCAGAGTTGAGGAATAACTTGATGAGTTCAATATTTTCGTTTTCGATGGCTGCAATGAGTGCCGACCTGTTTAAAGGGTCCACGCAGTTGATGTCGAGGACCTCCGGTTTTGATGCGTAGGCTTCTATTAATCTATAAATAAAAGCAATGACGATCATCGTTACACAAGTTATTTATAAGAAAAAAAATAAAGTTCAGATTTTATTTGTCGGTTTGAGCATACGCATTTTAAAAAGATACCGCAATCAGTTTTGCATTTGCCTCAACATAATTTTAAGAAATATGTCAAAAACATCTTTTTACAAAAGGCATATTATAATGTTGAAGATTATTTAAGCGATAAAAATGTTTGGACTTGATTCCAGTTGCGAAAAGAAGCAAAATATTACACATTGTGACATACGAAATTGTACTTAAGGAGTAACCGCTGAGTTTGTTGGACTTTCCGAACCGGTGCTAGATGTTACCAACGGACAGACTACTGACGATTTCAAAGTGCTATTTGAGCCTGCTGAATATTTTGATATTAATATGTTTCTGTGGGTGAAAGCAGTCTAGCCATTAAGGAGCATTTATAGAACTGGACAGATAAATACTTAGCATCACGCGTCATTCCCATAGGGGTAGGTTGAGATCACGTCCTTCCACTTGCCCCGATCCTTGCATATCTCCTTCGCTTTTTTTATTCTCATTAAGCCTTTCATATAAGTTCGTCAGTTTAGAGTACTCTTGACCTAGCCCTTATTTAAAATGTTCTGGATTACAAGATATACAAGAACGCTCGCCTTGGCCTTCCCCTTCCAACTTTCCTATTCACACTTGACGCCTAAATCCTTTTCACAGTGTCCTTTCATTTATTCTCTCTACGTGCCCAAACCATCTAAGCATCTAAACGTCTAAGCTGGACAGATTTTAACAATAATATGGCTTATGTGTAGTCCAACCCTGAACTTAAACCCGAGACCCAATAATCTAGACTCGGACAAGCTACTTCTGTTATACTTTATGTCAACATCAAAACCCAAGTCTAAAGGAACTTTACGTTAAAATCCGATAGCGAAAAACAGTGGGTTTCCAATAAGAGATTTCATTTTAATGGAATATTTTAGGAAAAATCAATCGATATATATTTCATTGTAAAAGAGAGAAGTATGCAAATTACGATGAAAAACGATATCAGCCCAAGGGCAGCCGAGATTACATCAGCACCACCACATTCTATTCATGAAATATACGCATATTTGCATATATACTCGATAAATTCATGAATTCCATCTTTAAGGTCTTGAATTCTGTTGGTTCTTTAAATTTGATTGTGCATTATTGGCTTAGATCTTATCTTTCACGTGGCCCAAGAGAAACAAGTCTAAATGTGTTACAATAATCGGGTGCCAATTGTAATCAATTCTTCGAGAAATAACATGCTCCAGGATATTTCCTGCAGAATTGCGATGGTTTCGTTGCTCGTGTGGCACATAGCGCCATCTTGTTGACATCAAACGTTATCCAAGTGAAGAATTTCTGACTTTCAAAATACCTGGATCGTAGGAGTCTGGGAATACGGACGCCGGTAAGGCATTCTGCTGCTTAGTAGCGGATCAGAAACGATTGGCTAAATTGTTTACTGCGGACTTGTGGAATGTCCACTATGTATGGATGCCAATCGTTTCTGAATCTTGATATTCTATAGTAAATAGGCGACGGAGGAAGAAGTTCATACAGCTCATGAGCACACTCCGAAGTATATTCTGTAGAATACCGACAGCCAGGCAATGTTACGTTGATGCTGAAGACTAGTCGATCGAGTTTTTTGTCGCCTGTCCCCGTGGTCAAATCCAATGAATCAAGCTGATACTTGGCTGCGCCATCCCAAAAGTTGCTGCAGTATTCTATACACGATCGAACTTGTGCTTGATATAAATTCGACTGCTGCTTCGTTGTGAAATACTACTTGACCTTATTGATGATATCAAGTTTTTTAGCCACAGTTTGTGCTTTGGACTCGATGCACTGCCGGAAGTTAAGAATGGTAGAGACCGAGGAGATCAATACTGTCGGCAATCGGTACAGAAACAATACGGAAAGTAAGAGCGAAGGGAAAGATACTTTTTTTTACGGTGAACAAGCATGCTTGTGTTTTGGGAGCATTAAACTCGATTCAATCGGATACCCCTTTTTGTGTCGAGTTGATTCGCTCTATCCAAATATACCTAGTTAGACCAGATCATTTAAATCATTAATCATAGTTCGATAATCTGTTATTGATCTTGGAAAATTTCATGAAAAGGACATTGTGCTGCTGCCATTTCGCTGATACCATTTCAAATCGTTAATTGCGTACTTTTCTTAACCTTTAATTAAATATCCATAGATTTTAAAATATACTTGTTTTTTTATATCAAAATGAAATCTGTCATTGTAAAACTCTGTATAGAGGATTAAAAAACTTTCAATACAAAAATAGCTTTGAAAAGGCTTTTGAATAATAGTTTTCATTACTCATGATAGAGGCTTTGTGTAAAAATAGCGAATGCTGGTGTTTTGTTAATGCCATATACGTTTAATGCGACGGAGATAAAAGTTAGTGTCTGTCTATATTTAGAATGCATTACAGTTAATAAACACAACGATGTTAAGAACTATGTCGTATATAATACAGTTAAGCTATTTTCCAATTAAAACTATTAGTTTAAACTCTCCTTATGTATATGTTAAGAAAATATTGGTGTTTTTGTATGTGTGTGTGCTTGTAACGTTTTCATACAAAAACTTTTTTTTTCGCTGGGAAATACTGAAACCCAGCGGAGCCCTCTGCATCTGAAATAGGGGGCCAGAAGATCGCAAAGGCATTCGACTCCGATGGCACCCCAGTTGAACTCTACAAAAGGCTCATTCAACTAAGGGAAAGCAGGCGGGAGAACGCACACCTTCTGCTCCCTACCCTCCTATGATTGGGACGAGGGAAGTTACGCGCGGCGTCGCGTTTCCTCCTCAGCACCTCTTTCTGCAAGATGACAGTCTCACAGACAGAAGCAATCGCCCTCCATCCCACTTCGCTGCCGATCATATTAATTATTTTCGATAGCGAACGGTCACTTCCAGTTGTGGACATCAACAGATACTGTTGTGGCCCCCAAGCTGGACACTCCGCCACCGTATGGTGCGCCGTATCGACGAGAGCTCCACATTCGAGACAGGCTGTTGAATCCTCGCGCCCAAACAATCTGGTGCAGGTATTTCCCGAAGCATCCGTGCCCGGTAATTCATACAAAAACTACTCGAATTTTTTTTTCACTATTAGAAAGTTGCATTTTTAGTAATTAACATAAGCTATATTACTTTCTCATGAAAAATTGGGAACCCTAATAAACTCAAGGTGTGATAAAATTGATCACAAAACAGTTTCTGCTCGACAAATAGTTTCTGCTCAAGCATCCTTATTGGGTTATCATGGATACGTCGCATCTTTGTTAAGGTATGGGTTAATTATTTGGGGAAACTCAACGGATGGTCATATGGCATTTAAAGCTCAAAAACACTGCATCAGATCTGTATGCAATGCTAACTTTTTGGACAGCTGCAAGCCTCTTTTTAAGAGATTGGATATACTGCCACTTCCATCCTGCCTCATTGATCTAGTGGTTAGCATGTTCGACTACAGACATGAAGTCCTGGGTTCGAGTCTCGGGTCGGGCTAATTCAAAATCGATATTGAGTTTTCTATTAAGACTTCCTCAACTTTTGCCCGAAGCTGGGAAGTTGGTGGTGTGCTTCACCCCCGTGCCGCGGAGAGCACGTTAAGCCGTCGGTCCTGTGCTTGATCTCTCTCCGATCGTGTCGGATTCCCGTCACATTGGACTATGAGAGTGAAGGTATATAGCACTTGTGGACTATGCCTGCCAATCCGCAGTGGAGCAGCGGGGTGGGTCTATGTTCCAAAAACCCTGGCTCTTCGGGGTGAGGAGCCCTGTTCCCAGCAATGGGACGTGAATGGGCTGCTACTTACTTACTTTACTTTATATATCAATAAGCGTATGAAGAATGAACTGCCTGTAGCATAATACTATTATGTCTAAAATGCAGGCTGCCCGTTTTTTACTTAAATAAAGAATTAATAATAATTTATTTATTTACCAAAAATACAATATTTTGTTACAAAATAGTTTGGTGTATCCATTTTACATCCGTTCTGTAGCTGAACTAGGTGAAACCTGTGTTACAGCTGCCAGTGCCGACTCTCTATGATGTGTTGTTAAAAGAAGCCCTTATTGTACATATGTTGTGTTTCAAGTAAAATTTTTTATTGCTTTAAAAAATTTGATAAATATTACTGGGTATATATATATGTATGGTATTTATAATAGATAGAATGTGAGTTAATAATAGAGTGTAAAGAAGGGTCTCAAAGGTTTTTTATTTCTTTATGCATGTATGCATGCATTAATACTTTATGCATGCCGAATGAAGTATAAACCTCTATTCGAGAGACTTATGGGACACATCGGACTATGGGTGTGAAGGAATAGAGAGTGCCCTGTGTACTATGCCCGGCGACCCGAAATGAAGCAGCGTGGTGGGGATCTATGCTCTAAACACCCTCTCTCCTATGAATGAGGAGGTCTGTGCCCTGCAGTGGGACGTTAATGGGCTGCTACTTACCCCCTGATGAATGTGACTTAAAGGCTCAGTCGAGGGACTGCAGAAAGTCAAAATTTTGGCACCCCTCCCCCGTCTTCAGCGAGAAAGGGTAGCATCGTAATCTCCCATTTTTACCTCTAGTGTCTCCTAGTCGGAAACGTGGTCGCTGACTATGGATCTCATTCGAAATCTTAAACTCACGCAGTGGGCGATGAAGATGGCTCTGCTCGGAGTTTGTCTACGCCATCAAATCAGAAATGAGGACATCCATAGATAGAAACACTGTCAACGACATAGCCCTAAGAATCGATAAGATGAAGTTCAACCACATTGAAGATATGAATGGTAACATGAGTATAGGCAGAACCTCCACAAGGTGAACCGAAGAGACAAAGAGGGTTGTGGATAGCCACTGGAGCCAGGCTGTGCAACATTAGGCTTTGTGGGCATCTTAGGCGAGATCTTGGTCCAGCAGTGCTTGGTCTTTCTGCAGGATGTCAACCTCGCAGAAGGGTTCCGCTGCTATCCAACCTGTGTCATCAACCAGCATAGCGCTGATTGTGTTTTATAGGTCTGCGGTATTTGCCAAGAAAGTGTTACTTTTAATACATTATATTAAAAGAAATTAACCTCCCAGAAAACGGTGACACGAATCGAATAAACTGGATTATTGTCACTTGTGGTGATTCCCTGACTTATCGACAAACGCCGAATTGTACGACTTTGTTAAACGACGTTTTGATATAAAAGGTTTCAGGTCTAGATTACTTTCATGCGTATCCAAATAAATCTTGTTTTGTTCAATCGTATTGTTGAAATTAAATATTGGGATTCCTCGGTTAATGAAATTTGTATTGGTGGAACAAAACGAAAACATAATTTATCCATTAAAGCGAAAGAGTAATCCAAGTTATCCATGCAGTTTATGTTATATATAGCGTCGTCCCTTAGTGGCAGGCGGAGACAACATCCTTCCACTTGCCACGATCCTTGCATATCTCCTTCGCTTCTTTCATTTTCATTAAATCTTTCATACAGGTTCGTCGGTTTAAAGTACTCTTGACTTGGCCCTTATTTAAAATGCCCTGAATTTGATCCAGGAACGTTCGCCTTGGTCTTCCCCTTCCAAATTTCGCATTCACTCTTGACTCAAAAATCCTTTTTGTCAGTTTCCTTTTATTCATTCTCTCTACATGCCCAAACCATCTAAGCATACCTTTTTCAATTTTAGTCACTACATCTTCTTTTAAACCACAACGTTCTTTTATCACACTATTTATTACTCTGTCACTCAGTTTCAATCCACTCATGCTTCTCAACGCTCTCATCTCTACCGCATTTATTTCACTTATGTGATTCTTCTGTCATACCCAACTTTCACTACCATACATAAATGTTGGCACCAATACTCCTGCATGCACAGCCAGTCTGGCCCTTTGAAACACCATCTGGCTATTCATAAAGGCGCGCAGGGCACCATTGACCATATTCCCTGCATTCACTCTCCTTTCAATATCACTTTCACATGTTCCATCTTTTGTAAATTTAGATCCCAAGTATACGTATTCTTTCACCTCTTCCACTTGTTCCCCATCTATCAAAATATTGCCATTCATCATTGACATACTATCAAATAATAGAAATTTAGAATGATTCGGGTATCTTTTTAAAAATTTATACCTTCAACCGACACATGATTCTAAAGCTCTCGAGCCTTAACTTATATATTACACGTATAGCTTTTTAGTCGAATTGAATTGGTACAAGTCAAAAATAATATTAGGAATATTCTTTACCTCTTGACAGTGACGTAGTCACCTCTATCAGCGTTCAAGAGGTAGGATTTCTCCTCCTTCGTTAAGGGCTTTTCTGCAAAACTGCGAAGATCATGTTGGCTGTTCCGCATCGCCTCTTGGGAGCTCCCCAAGAGCTCTTCTCTCGAGCCGCTGTTCATTTTGTTCTGAAAAAAAGGACAATTTTTATACATAAAAATGAATGTTTTACTTTTCTCGGCATACTTGAAGATTTACAATCTTCTGTTTCTTTTTTAATAATCGTACTATACAAGGGAGCGAGCAATGACCCACTGTTAAGTGGTTATCACCGTCTATGGATATCTATAAAACTAAAGGAACTGTGGATGTGCTAACTTGATAGGTAAAGAGTAAATGATAGATGAGTTTGAGGTATTAAACTTGACACTATCGTAGTATTAAGAAATTGTCTTCTTTAATCACTACACAAAGACTTCTCCCACTATCGACTGCACATTTTATTCAGAAAGAAACGTTGAGTGATAAGTTTTCAATTAACGATATTCATGCAAAGCTAATAGAACTATTGGTACATTGCTAGTAAAAAAGGTGTATATTAAACATCAACTTGATATAACTGCTTCATGTAGAGATATTAAATGACATAAAAGTCAACCAAATAACGATCAGTGACTGACCACAACTGAGCACTTATATTATTCGTGTGAATATATGATCAGGTGCCATTTTTAAGGTCTAAATTAAATTAAATCATCTAATGATGGCATTGTAGAACTGACTAGTAAAGCTAGAATACATACATAGCATCACGCCTCATTCCCTTCGGGGTAGGCAGAGATCACGTTCTTCCACTTGCCACGATCATTGCATATCTTCCACGCTTCTATCATTCTCATTAAATCTTTCATACAAGTTCGTCGGTTTAGAATTCTCTCGGCCTGGCCCTTATTGAAAATGTTCTGGATTTGGTCCAGGAACGTTCGTCTTGGTCTTCCCCTTGCAACTTTCACGTTCACTCTTGACTCATAAATCCTTTTTATCAGTCTCCTTTCATTCATTCTCTCTATATGCCCAAAGCATACCTTTTTCAATTTTAGTCACTACATCTTCTTTTATACCACAACGTTCTCTTATCACAATATTTCTTACTTGGTCAGTTTTAATCCACTCATACTTCTCAATGCTCTCATCTCTACTGCATTTATTTTACTTGTGTGATTCTTCTGCCATACCCAACTTTCACTAACATAAATAAGTGTTGGTACCAATACTCCAGCATGCACAGCCAGTCGGGCCCTTGCAGACACCATCTGGCTATTCATAAAGGCGTGCAGAATACAATTTACCATATTCCCTGCATTCACTCTCCTTTCAATATCACTTTCACATGTTCCATCCTTTGTAAAACTGGATCTCAAGTATACAAATTCTTTCACCTCTTCCACTTGTTTCCCATCTATTAGAACTTTCGTTTTGTTTACATTCACTTTCATTCCTTTCCTTTTCAAAGCTTCATTCATAATATTTACCATCTCCTGTAGCTCATTAGCAGATGATGCAAGTATTACTTGATCGTCAACGTTATTGTGTATGTGTAATATGAGTATTTCATTCATTCTTAACCCATACATACTTTATTTTAAATCTGTCAAACAGTTATCCATGAATAGGTTGAAAAGCTAGAATACCTCCGAAAACTGATGGGAACTGACCTTTCTTATGGATGATAAATCAAAGGTACACTTAGGCACTTAGGATCCGCTAAAGAAGTCAAATTAAAGCTTTAAGACAGAGGAATGAAATGGGATTAATCACCGCCTGCTACCTTCTGGCCTACTTCATTTAAAATAAGAAGCATCAGCAGCATTACCTCTGTCTAATATCTAATTAAGCATACCTACTTTAAGATAATGCACTCTTAGACAGAGGTAAAAGTCTTTTAGACCCTACAAGGTTCTCCCTTAAGCCATATCTGAGAAGTATATCAATTTCTTTCACATAACTTGCACAAAAGTCCCGTCCAATTTATGAAAGAGTTTCCATATAACTGTTACTGTGAAGGGATTTTTTTTGGTCTAACGTTCATGTCAAAGTGTCGTAATGATAAACAAATATACGTCTCAAGTATCTTTGACATGATATTGAAAAGGTGTTGGTATTCAATCTAATGCTGTTATACTGATAACCATTTGACTATAACTTTGCAAGTTCTTGAGGCCCTGGGTTCGAGTTTTGTAGTTTATAAACCTTGTAATAATTGTCCAGATTAGGAAAGTTCTTGAGCCATTGCGTGTGTTGAAATTTTGTAAGACATATAATACACCAAAGATAAATTTAGTAGCTAATATTATAAGTGGTGACGGTACATTTACTGACAGATAATTGTTTGTAGTTAAAGTCTTTATGAAAAGTGACACAAAAAGAAATAATTGTAACTGTGGTGAGTGGTTAAATCAACTCGGTCACCACGGTCTGTCTTGTCTCCGTAGTGCTGGTCGTCTTCCGAGACACGCCTGCAACAACGACGTCATCAGAAGGACCCTTATCACCATTAACGTGCCGGCTATTCCAGAGCCGAATGGAATTTCACGTGATGATGGTATGAGACCTGATGGTATGTCGTTGATGCCTTGGAAAAAAGGAAGGTCGTTGGTGTGGGATGCTACATGTGTTGATACGCTTGCACCATCTCACATTGACGCTACCTCCAAATCAGCGGGAGCGGCGGCGTCATTAGCTGAAAACGCCAAGAGGCGCAAATATGAGAGCCTTGCTTTAGAATACATATTTGTTCCTTTTGGCGTGGAGACATTGGGACTGTGAGGACCTGATGCCAAAAGCTTTTTTTAAAGAAACTTCATCACGCTTAGTTGACGTCTCCCGAGACCCTAAGGCCGGGTGGTACTTCGGACAGCGTATAAGTATCGTATTCCAAAGAGCTAACGCTGCCAGCCTGGGCACCCATCCATTTGCTTCTGATGGCACATTTTAATTGCTTTTATTTTTTCTTTATTAATGTTAAGGTTCGGTATAATGTTATCATGGTTAATTGTATACTTAAAAAAGATGTAAATAAATAAGTGTTTATTTTATTGAGGACTTGTATTAAAAGCTGGAGCGAAAAAAAAAGAAATAAAAAATAAGTAATTCGGAAAAGGCCATTTAACAAAGAAGAGGAAGAATTAGGAAAACATTGATAATCATTAATATTTAAATGAACCAAGATAACATACGTCAAAGTGTTAATAAAAAAAAAATGACTACAGACATGAGGTCCTGGGTTCGAGTCCTGGGTTGGGCCAGTTCGAAATCGATATTGAGTTTGCTATTAAGATTTTCTCAGTATTTGCCCGAAGTTGGGAAAAATTTGGCAGTGTAATCCACCCCCGTGCCTCGCAGAGCACGTTAAGGCGTCGGTCCTGCGCCTGATCTTTCTCTCCGGTCGTGTTGGATGGTCGTCACGTCGGACTATAAGAGTGAAGGAAGAGAGAGTACACTTGTGTACTATGCCTGCCAATCCGCAGTGGAGCAGCCTGGTTGGTCTATGCTCTAAAAACCCTCTCTCATATGAGTGAGGAGGCCTGTGCCCAGCAGTGGGACGTTAATGGGCTGCTACTTACATTTTTACCTTATGAAACGAGAATTTGAAGATATATGCAAGGTATTAGGAGACCGCTTCCGACACCGAAGACCTAAAAAAAAACCAGCAATGCATCCAAAAGTAAAAACACAGCTGTTTTTAATTTTGTGTTTCATTGCTGCTTTTTTTTAGTAAGACAATGTATTTTTTATGAAACCTTCCTTTCATTTAGCTGTACAAACGTGATAAAGAGTAAATAATGCTAAAAAAACGTTTTAAAAATATGTTTTTTCCATTCCATCATCAAAGGTGTTAGTATTATCGTCTGTCTTAGTTTCAGTCAGAAGCAGTCTCCTAATACCTTGTATAGGAATTGTGAAGCCTAAAAGAAGGGATTGAGGAAAGAAAACGTTTCTTGTAAGCTTTTGCTTGGTAAAATCATCTTTTAGAGAACTGTTCTTAACTAATTGACGTGACGAAAACACCTATTTGAATAAAATATCTCTAAATTTGGTATTATGATCACGTCTTGCACATAGTTACTCTTCAAGCACACGCCTACACTTATAAATCACGTTGGATTATCTAAAGACATGATAACTTCAGATTTGTCAGATTAATTCGGAGTTCACGTCGCTGAGGACGTCTCCTTTACTCGCAAAGTACTTTTATGTCACCGGGAGTGATGTCTCTTCTGTAATTGATTTGGTTCTGAGAAAAACATTTAGAGTTACGTTGAAAAGAAATGATAAACGATAGACCTTCTATTTGACCCTTTAATAACTGGGACCAATGGCAGCATAGTTGCTAATATGGAACTTTATCATAACAAATTGCCTAAATCGGGTTCTGTCTTTTAGTAATAAACCCAAAACTACTGAACAAATTGCCATACATTTCTCAGCAATAGACAGAGGGATTTTTGAGGAAGATCGATAACTGTTAGAAGCGTCAGAAAAATGCCTACTAAAAGCTTTCAGTGAAAAGGCTGCCTGATCCTTAAGACATATAACAAAGTTATAAGTAAATAATTATTTTCAACAATAGTAAGTAAGTAAGTAGCAGCCCATTAACGTCCCACTGCTGGGCACAGGTCTCCTCACTCCGAGGAGCGAGGGTTTCAACAATAATAATGTCATTTTTATGATAAACCCTGTACATTTTCAAATCTGCTTGCAGTTGCATTTGGAACGATTAAGTTTAAATTATACAACTCTGTGTTCTTCAACTTGAGTAGCTTGTTAGTCTATCTTACAACCATATACGAGTACATAGCATCACGTCTCAATCCCATATGGATAGGCAGAGACCACTTTACACGATCCTTGCATGTCTCCTTCGCTTCATTCGTTCTCATTAATCCTTTCATAAAAGTTCGTCAGTTTAGAGTACTATTGACCTGGCCATTATTTAAAATGTCCTGGATTTGGTCCAGGAACGTTCATTTTGGTCTTCCGCTTCCAACTCTTGATTCATAGACCCTTTTTGTCACTCTCCTTCCATTCATTCTCTCTGCGTGCCCAAACCATCTAAGCATACCTTTTCCATTTTTAGTCATTACATGTTTTTTTATACCACAACGTTCTCTATTATTTATTATATTATTAAACGTATTGAAGTTAAACTTCTTAAGCCGCATGAGCGTCAAATTTTTACCGATGAAACGCGAGATTAGCGTCACGAAGATGTACAGCGTTTTTAATGCTAATTCGTTTGAAGGTTTAGGTAGTTTTCATATTTACAAATAACATGTGGCATTTTAATTTTATTTTATACAGCAATACTCTTTAATAAATTTTAAATTCAAAAACAAAATGTTATTAATAATTTGTAATATTTACAAAAAAAAAACACGTGGCATTTTTATTTAAAATTCTTGATTTGAGATTTCAATAAATTACAGTCTCGGACACGTAAAATTTTAGATTTGTATAAATATAAACAAGGCTTAAAAATTAGTTTACTAAAGAAGTTTATTTTCAGTTTTTAGTTTAAAGTCATTTTCCGTATAACGATGCTGACTTTTTGTATTACTTGTTGAAAGATAGCTTGTTCTTCTCATGGAAGTAACTTTTCTTTATCATAATCTGTGTGTGAGAAAAAGAATAAAAAAAGGTCATTACCGGACTCTCCACATAAAATCTGATTCTGGGCCGCTTACTTTTCTTACGTTTCTTCATTTTGACAGTTTATTTGTATGCAAAATTACACAAAAGTCCTTTTTTAATACAGTGACATCACATTTGCGCTGAACGTAAAGCAATCCAATTTAATTTTCAGCTCATTCCTTGAACACTTTTATCACCAATTCCGGACACAGTAAAATATCACTTTCATACTGTAGCCATTTCGAGAAAACCAATGCTTACTCAAACAAGGCCTCCATTTTATTCGTATTTGTTGTTTGCTAAGCATTTTTATATCGCTTTGTTTATTGTATTACTTATTTCGTATATTAATTTACTTGACTTTACCACATATTATAGTTCTCTTTGAAGTCACTGTCGCTGTTGAAACATTTTATTGATACCACATTGTAAATTTAGTCAAAAATATGGTTAGTTTATTGTAAAGTCGCATATCTCAGAAATATATACTACTTTCTTTTAATATAACTGTTCACATTCATGATGGTTTAGATTAGGAGTAAAATACACATGACATTTTAGGACGCATAATTTTTACTGTCTTCGGCAGTCGCTTCTCCAATTAGAAAACTTCTTTTTCGTTTCCATTTATTTCCAGGAATTTGGGTAAACATAGTCCCATTAATGGGATAAGTTCTTCTTTAAACAAATTTGGAATCATTTTTGACATTTATTTTGGTTTTTTGGCTTCATTTAGATATTCCCTTAGGGGTCAGTTAGTTTACTTTTGCATTATCCTTTTCTTTTCATTTTACTTTATTGTATTCCTCTAATTTTTGTTCATTTTTATGGTTTAAACAATGCGTGTTTGTATATAGAAGAAGAAATCTATTGCAAGTTCGCTCGAATTAAAACACCATTTCAATAAAACTGATATTTATATAAGCAAATAACTCATCACTATTTATATTATACCAAAATTAATTTTGTTTGCCATTTTTTTCCAGGAATTTGGGTAAACTTGATCCCATTAATAGGATAAGTTCTTTGTTAAACAAATTTGGAATCGATTATGACATTTATTCTGGTTCTTTGGTTTCATTTAGATATTCCCTTAGGGGTGGGGTGAGTTAGTTTACTTTTGCATTATCCTTTTCTTTTCATTTTACTTTATTGTAGTTATAGTTTTATAGTATTTCTCTAATTTTTGTTTAGTTTTATGGTTTAAACAATGCGTGTTTGTATATAGAAGGAGATATCTTTTGTAAGCTCAATGGAATTTAAACATACATTCAATAAAACTGATTTTTATGTAAGAAAATAATTCGTCACGTATATTATATTTATATTTATGAAGGTTTAAAGTAGGAGTTAAATACACATGACATTTTAGAATGCATAGTTTTTACTGTGTCTCACTTCGGCAGTCGCTTAAACCAATTACAAAACTTCTTTTTCTTTTCCCTTTATTTTCAGGAATTTAGGTAAACTTGGTCCCATTAATAAGATAAGTTCTTTGTATTCTGGTCCTTTGGCTTCACTTAGATATTCCCTTAAGGGTGAGATAGTTTACTTTTGCATTATCCTTTTTTATCAGTTTACTTTGCTGTAGTTATAGTATTTCTTTAATTTTTGTTTATTCTTTTACTTTAAACAAGCCATGTTTGTTTATTTAAGAAGAAATCTATTGCAAGTTCAATGGAATTTGAATACACTTCAATAAAACTGATATTTACATAAGCAGATAAATCATCGCTATTTATATTATAACAAAATTTGTTTCACTTTGCCAGTTTTTTTCAGGAATTTGGGTAAATTTGGTCCTATTGATAGGATAAATGCTTTGTTAAGCAAATTTGGAATCGTTTATGATATTTATTCTGGTTCCTTGGCTTCATTTAGATAAGCCCTTAAGGGTGAGTTAGTTTGCTTTTGCATTATCCTTTTTTTATTTTACTTTATTGTTACAGTTTTATATTATTTTAGTTTATTCTTATGGTTTAAACAACTCGTGTTTTTACATATAAGAAGAAATCTATTGCAAGTTCAATGGAACTTAAACACTATTTCACTAAAACTGATATTTATATAAGCAAATAATTCATCATTATTTATCTTATAACAAAATTTATATTCCTTTGTAATTTTTTTCCAGGACTTTGGGTAAACTTGGTCCGATGAATGGGATAAGTTCTTTGTTAAACAAATTTGTAATCGTTTATGACATATATCCTAGTTCTGTGGCTTCATTTAGATATTACCTTAGTTTATTTTTGCCTTATCCTTTTTTTTTTCATTTTATTTTGTTGTGTATATAGAAGAAGAAATCTATTGCAATCAATGGAATTTAAATACACTTCAATAAAACTGATATTTATATAAGCAAATAATTCATCACTATTTATATTATATTTAATGTAATACAAATCGAGGTATAGTCAACGACAATCACTTTTACAGGTTAAAAAAAAAGACGAAAGTAAGTATTTTATATTATAAATTTTGTGTTTTAAACTTAAATGATTTGATTAATAATTACTAAACCCTTAATGTCTGTAACTTTCTTTATTAATTGTTGTTTTATATGTGTATAAATATCAGAATTTTTTATATTATATTTTTAAATTAGCTTTTATATAAAATAATGGTTAAATTTTGAATGTTTTTGTTTATAGACAATTAGCATGACGTATTTTATAATGACGATGCACAAATATTTTACATAAAAACACTATTTTCAAGGATTATAGAGGGTTATATTGAATAACCGAACCGTAGCGACTCTCGCGCTGTACTAATTTTGGAATATCGTGGAGTGATGGATTGATGTGCTATTCCTGAAATGTATTATATTTTTATATACAAGAACAAGTTAAGAAGCGATAGATCGAAAGCTATGTTAAAAAAGGACAGTTTTCTTTAAATCTAATGTAGGTGATGGAATCTTTGAATATCGAGCTCAGCTAAAATGGTTACCTAAAAGACTAAGACGTAACTATCATGTTCTCACTTTACTTTTTTCTGTACTGTATCATCCTCATACCCCATGTTATCTTAAAAATCGCTTCACTTTTCGAGATATTGAGTCTAATGTTATCCAACTTACCCTTCGATCCCGCAGTGATAATAAACTGCAATTTCCTGTTAGCAGTACAAAATACTATCGCAACTCTTACACAGTTAAAGCGGTTGAGCTATGGAACGCGCTTCCTTCATGCATTCGTAACTCTAAATCATTAGCAATTTTCAAAAGTCGCTTAAAAGAATATTACTTGTCGGAATAATGATGTTACTCGCCTTCTACTCATATAGGTGTATATACTCACACACACACACACACACACACACACACACACACACACACACACACACACACATATATATATATATATATATTATATAGTATTTATTCAAGGGTTGCCTGGAAGAGATTGCTTTAAGCAATAAGGCCGCCCTTGCACATAGTTTATTGTAATATAATAATTTATTGTAACAATATGTGTCAACTCAAAATTGTGTGCAATAAAGTATTTTCTCTCTCTCTCTTTCTCTCTCTCTTTAGAAACGATTATTGAGCACTTAAAAACGTCGGATTAATTTGAAATTTTGCACATGTATCAAGGACCGACAAGAATAAAAAAGTTTAAGAAATTATTTTTACCAATATCTTCAAGATTACTTTTTTCGGGAGTCGGTAATTGGTCTAAATATTGGTCGTAAAACTACAATATGATAGCCACTTTTTCAACAACTAATGTGGATTGAAACAAGCGAATTAAAATATCTGAATTAATTATTAGTTTAAAATAAAAACACTGCGTCTATTGCTTAGAAGCATTAACACAGTATTAATTAATGTTTAAAAGCGTGGTGTACTCCATGTAGTTTTAATACCCCACGCTTTTATAATGATTCTAATCTAATCCTGCACCAAACACATCTATTGAAAGCGTGTTTTTTTTTTCAATATTTTAAGTTTTCGTAAATTTTTCAATGAAATTAATTCCTATACTCATGTGTGAGGATTTTAGAAAGTCAACTTTGGGCTATGCTGAGTATTACAACACGTAAATTTTAAGAACATATCTTCCTATCTATTGGGCTATCACAGATAATATATCTACAGTCCAAATTGTCTTAATAGCAGCGTCGAATATTCCTCAATGACTAAAAACAAAAGTATACGAACAGAATGTGTTGCGAATGATGACTTAAGGTTGTGAGACACGGTTAATGTCTATGTACCTTATTAAAAGCTCATGGTAACACTGGGTGGAAAGAGCTATGCTCATTTTCTTTGGATCTAATCCGAAATGAAAAGAAATTCGTAGAAAACTAGAGAAGGAGGTGCTAAAATGGCAATGGACAGGATATAGCTAAACGAACAGATGGTTGTTGGGGTTCCAAGATACTGGAGTGGCGATCACAGACCGTCAAATGCAGAGTTGGTCACCACCATTAGCGATACAGATGATAAGAAAAGGGTTGCTGGAAGCTGTTTAGAAACGGCAAATGATCGTGTGCTATGGAAATCTCTAGACGTACATAGGTTGGGTTACATGTTTATTGATGAGCCACTGAGTCGGACTTATTTATTTTCGTCCGATATTCCTCAGTGCCTGAAGACCAAAGTGTTCGAACAGTGCGTGTTGCCAGTGATGACCTACGGTTCCGAGACGAGGTCGCTGACTATGGGCCTCATGCAGAAGCTCAGAGTCACACAGTGTGATGTAGAGGGCTATGCTCGGAGTTAGTAGAACCAAAGTCATCGACATAGTCGTACGAATCGCAAACCTGAAGTGGCTATTACAAGATGTTGGAACAACATTCCCCCACCCACACAAGACTGTGCCACAAAGTATACTTTTAAGCATCACTTGAATCTTTCTTAATCTTAGAACAAAAAGAAGCAGATAATTATTCTGCAGAATCTTCTATATTGTAGCAGCAAATGTAGACCGAGTTATTCTTATTTATTATAATATTATTAATGTATTTATTTTAATTTTATCATTGGTGTTATCATATCTTTTCATTTATATCTACTAATTTATCATTTTTTATTTCTTATTATTATTATTGACTACGTTTAGTTTATCATACCGAGTGAATCAGAATGAAAAATTATGTTGTGTTCTCTTTTTATCAAGATTGGATTAATTTTAGTATACATTTAGTGTTTCTTTCTTTTTTACTGATAGTTATCACTTTCTTGTATTGTATTTTTTAACTTTTAACACGCTGTGGCGTCACCGGGGTCACAGCTGAACATCAGCGTCATGTGTTGTATTTTAATTTAACACATGCCAATTGCTGAGCTGTGAACCTTTTCCTGGTGATGTTACAGACAGTAACGCTGCAAAGCTAGATTAAGAATACTGTTTGTAACACCATTACAGAATAAATGTTTCTTTCTTTCAATGGGCGGGGCATATAGTCCGAAGGACCGATGTACGTTGGCGGCTGAAGGTGCTGGAGTGGCGACCCGGCACAAGGTGGATCGATGATATAAAGAGGGTCGCCAGTAGCCGCTGGAGCCAGGCGGCCCAAGATCGGGCCTTGTGGACGTCGGTTCAAACGACGACGACGACGACGGACTTATTTTCTTAGATTGACATTTTTAAATTGGTTATATATATATACCCTTTGAATGGAATGAATTTTAACAACTTGAAAAGTATTTTGAAACGGTCTTTAACAAAATATCATTTATCCTATAAGGATTAATACAGAGGTATGAATGATGCGGTTTGTTTAAGGTCGGCACTTGTATTAACTTTTAAAATGTAAAAAAGTAGTTACAGTGGCATAACTACAGTAGTTGCACATATGGTATCCCGGGATTTTTTGTAGATATTAATACGTTCTATAATACTGTGGAACATTTATTTGTTCTATCTACAATAGTTTTCGCAGCGCAGACAGATTTTTTTTACAAATTTTTTCACACCTTGGGTTACATTAATGCATTTTTCTTTATAATTTCTAATTTTTTTGAGAAAGTCTATGTTGCTTATTGAAAATGCAGCTTTCTTTCTTTCTAATGATGATAAAATTTTTGAAATCGATCCAGCAGTTTTTGTGTGAAAATGCTTACATAAAAAAACACAAATGATTCCTCTTTATAACATTGGTTTAAGATGAGTTAAAATAACTGGCATTCAAAACTAAATTAATTCTAAACTAGTAGTACATAATACTTTTTCCCTATCTATAAAATGTCCAAAGTAATTCGATTTTGCATATGGCGATGGCCCTCTTTGATCCGGACGTGGCGATGAGAGCTTGTTTACATTGTAAAAACATCGGACCTCGTTCTATATAACGATGCGTTCAAACAAACAGCGTTTCATCATAAGCTTTCTTAATCTTGATATAAATCTTTTAATAAAAGAAAGTAACTGATATAAATTACTATATTTTAACACTGCCTCATTGGTCTAGTGGTTAGCATGCTCGTCTAAAGATATGAGGTGTTGGGTTCTTGTCGGGCGCTTTCAAAAGTTTTTAATCAAGATTTTCTCAGTATTTAGCTTAGGTGGTTTGGTCACGTAGTGAAAATGAATGAAACGAGGTTGACAAAAAAGAAGGAAAAGCGTGTTTATATGCTTTAATGAATGTGGGAGTATTAACTTTGAATCTTCCTTTTTTTTAAAAATACTTTAGGTAGGTAAATTAATATTTCGATAGATGGGGAACAAGTGGAAGAATTTGTATACTTGGGATCTAAATTAACAAAAGATGGAACATTTGAAAGTGATATTGAAAGGTGAGTGAATGCAGGGAATATGGTAAATGGTATTTTGCACGCCTTTATGAATAGCCAGACGGTGTCTCAAAGGGCCTGACTGGCTGTACATTGAGGAGTGTTGAGAGTTGGGTATGATAGAAGAAGCATAAAAGTAAAATAAATGCACTAGAGATGAGAGCTTTGAGAAGTATGTGTGAATTGAAATCGAATGAACTGATGGTTTGGGCAGGTAGAGAGAATGAATGAAAGGAGACTGACAAGAAGGATTTATAAGTCAAGGGTGAATGGAAAAGTTGGAAGGGGAAGACCAAGGCAAACGTTGCTGGATCAAATCCAGGATATTTTAAATAAGGGCCAGGTCAAGATTACTCTAAACCGACGAAGTTGTGTGAAAAGTTTAATGAGAGTGAAAGAATCTAAGGAGATATGCAAGGATTGTGGCAAGTAGAAGGACGTGGTCTATGCCTACCCTGAAAGGAATGAGGCGTGATGCTATGTATGTATGTATGTTTTGTGTAGTTGGCGATATGCTCCACTCCCGTGCCTTGAAGAGCATGGTTAGTCTTCGGTCCTACACCTGATCTCTCTCCGGTTGTGTTGGATTCCCGTCACATAAATGAATAGAGAGTCCACTTGTGTTCTACGCCTATCAACACGCAGAGGAGCAGCCTGGTGGGTCTAAACTTGAATAATGTCGATTTACTGATGTTCAGAAAAAGAACACCCAACTGAGTTTGTTGTGGGGTTCCTCTCAGGACAGGGCGTAAACCCTCGCAACTTTGTAATGTAAGTCGTTGCCTAAAATCATCATGAATCGTGTGTTGAAAATAATACACAAATCTATTTAAGCCGACATTTACAAAGAATTTCAATTTGAAGTTTTTAGTGAGAAATGTATGTGTGCCATATTTCAAGCTGAAGACTTATAACTTCTGTATTTATCAACTAAAGTTAACACTTTTGGATAACACATTTATATTTGGTTGCTAAACAGATTAACTTCATCGGCACTGCCCTAAAATTTTGTCAAAATAATATTTTACGCGTTACTACGCGTTTGCCTTCCAGCATCTTTAGTTTAACGACTTTAACATACTTACGTAAATTTTATTAACTTCTTTGCTGTGAATATTTTTTTACGGAAACGTAATAATATTTTATATTTTCAATCAGCTTTTTAAAAAATCGCTAACATTTGAACACCACATCAGTTTAAGCTGACCATGCCAATACAAAATTTATGAGCGAACTTTTACAGTATCTTTTACGTGCAATTACGATTGTAAATGCTATCCATTAGAATTTAGATGCTAATTTCAAATAGTGTAAACTTTTAAAGGTGTAACGAATGTTTTTTATTGATTTGCGTAGATAAGTTTCCTTTTTAAAATATAATAACGAGGTTTCTTTAAAAGAAAAGGTGAATTTTTTATTTTTTTAAGTATTTGTTGATCAATATCACCTTGACTCCTTTAAAGTAACCCCCTTGAGTACATACATACATATACATAGCATCACGCCTCATTTCCGTAGGGGTAGGCAGAGACAACATCCTTCCACTTGCCACGATCTTTGCATATCTCCTTCGCTTCTTTCATTCTCATTAAACCTTCCATACACTTTCGTCGGTTTAGTGTACTCTTGACCTGGCCGTTATTTAAAATGTCCAGGATTTGGTCCAGGAACGTTCACCTTGGTCTTCCCCTTCCAACTTTCGCATTCATTCTTGACTCATAAATCCATTTTGTCAGTCTCCTTTCGTTCATCCTCTCTACATGCCCAACCCATCTAAGCATACCTTTCTCAATTTTAGTCACTACGTCTTCTTTTATACCACAACGTTCTCTTATCACACTATTTCTAACTCTGTCACTCAGTTTTAATCCACTAATGCTCCTCAACGCTCTCATCTCTACCGCATTTATTTTACTTTTGTGATTCTTCTGCCATACCCCACTTTCACTACATAAGTGTTGGCACCAACACTCCAGCATGCACAGCCAGTCTAGCCCTTTGAGACACCATCTGGGTATTCATAAAGGCGCGCAGGGCACCATTTACCATATTCCCTGCATTCACTCTCTCTCTCACTTGATTTGAAATATCAATCGCATATGTCTATCTTTTGAAGTTGACATGCTTTTTTAAAGTAGACAAATTGGTTCCTTGTCTCTCATATGAGGTCAGCTAATTATACTATAAATTGAATATGTATTTAAGTTTATCTCTCAGGATCACACAAATCTCGGCATTGAATCAATCAATGACGCATTGACGTATCATAGTCTAAAATTATACCATTTATAACATCATACTTGCGGTTAGTTACGAAATTAGCTCTATTAGCCGACCGTAACTTCGTCTGCGTCGACTTTAACCTTGTTAATCTCTCATATAACAATCTATATTTGCCAGCCTCGTTATAGTTCAAGTATGTTACTGGTAGAGATCCTGGGTTCTGATACCCGGTTGTATAAATTTAGGAAATTGCATATTCTCTTTTGTTTAGATCAAAGTACACATGTCAGAAGTGAAACATCTTTATCAGACAGTTAGATATTCTCCATAAATCGCAGCCTTACTCTAAGCCGTTGAGGAGTTCCATTGATCATCATATTTGACAACGACAATCAATTGACCATACGAAGTTACGACAGGTGACTCAAATATCCGTATAGCCTATAAAAGATTCTGCCATATATCGTTAATTTGCTCCTAAGAATTGAAGAGTTCTGTTACTTTGTCATGGATCCCTTGATTAAAACAACCATTGGGATATCCCAATAAAATACTGATCATCGAATTCGGTTGTTGTGATCTTGAGTTATTCGTCCATTTGTCATGCACATGCTTAATGCAAATTTAAAACTTATACGGTTTTTCTAATGGATGCCATCATCAGAGCTGGATTAAAAAAAATAGGACCCTATGACCACCTTTCATATAAACAAAGAATCATCGAGATTGGTTTACCCAGTTGGTAGATATGAGGTAACATACATAAAATAACGCTGCACGTTATGTCTTCGTGACACTAATCATGCGTTTACTCCACACATAGATAGATAGATAGTGGATTGTGGTTTAAGAGATTTATTTTTCTGTTTCAAAAAGAATTACTATTCACTTATTTGAAACAACACATTACAATTTTTATCAATAATTTACACTACGAGCGCGCGTGCGAGAAGTTTTGTACTATAATAACAAAAACTAGTTCGGTATGTCGAACGCTACAGAGATGTGCGTCGACTAGATGTTCTTTACAGGCGATTGAAAGTTACGTTGGATTTATTTATTATTATTATTATTACTTTATATGAAAAGCGTTAGGAGTTTGTAGTAATTATTTTTCATTTTGTAAATGTGTCTTAAGGAGTTTTTTATAATTGTAAATACTTTTACATTCCTTAATATTATTTGGCAGATTATTATATATTTGTACACTTGCAAAGGTGATATTTTTCTTTCCATAGTTAGTTTTTGGTTGGCCTAAAATGATATCATTAGCACTTCGAAGTCTTTTTAAAATTGAGTATTTATTTTTCTTTATTAAAGATAAATTTGTATGGATGTCCCAGTGTAATATTTTTCGAATTAGGAGACATGTAAAGTATTTGTAGGTTGTTGTGATATTCATTAATTTTGTTTCTTTGTATACTTTAACTGTTGGAGTCAAAAAATCGTATTGGAATAATACTTTAATCAATTTGTTTTGGGTTATTTGCAATAATTTAATGTTAGTTTTTGCAGCTGAGCCCCAAATTTGGATGAGGTAGTCATTCAAAGTTAATAGATTACATTGAAACCAGACATTGATTAAGTCTAGATCATTTTGGGCATCGGATATAATCGTTTCTATTTTGTTGCCATAATAGAAGATGGTGGTATCATCAGCATATAGTGACAGGTCACCTTTAAGGGCAAGTTTACTGATGTCATTTATGTAAATTAAAAATAAGATAGATCCTAATATAGATCCCTGGGGTACTCCGTATGTTATTGGGGTTTGGTTACTTTGGAAATTCTTAATTTTAACAAGTTGGTAACGATTTGCTAAATATGACTCAAAAATTTTGTAGGCCATATTAGTAATTCCTATATCACTTAGTTTACTAAGGAGTATTTTGTGACTGACTGTATCGAATGCTTTTTTTAAGTCTATAAAAATGCCGAGAGCTATTTTCTTTCCGTCTATATTATTTCTCAACTTTGATACTAAGTCTACAGACGCAGATAGTGTGTTAGATTTCTATCTAAAACCATATTGCTTCGTATATAAAAAATCTAAACTGGTCAAGTAAGAATCAAGTCTTTTATAGATTATTTTCTCGAAGATTTTCGAGATAACTGGAAGTACAGAGATTGGACGATAGTTATTTGGATCTGATTTTGATCCTGATTTGTAGATAGGATTTACTTT
>JACTOM010000188.1:994566-1186102 GCA_015832385.1 Elymnias hypermnestra
ATAATAATAATAATAATAATAATATATTTTTATTGCAGGCCCTCAAAGTGCCCATATTTGTTTACATAATTACTACTTACGTACTAACTTAATGTGTAAGAATAGAAAACGAAAAATACTGTTAGTTACAAAGACTTAATTCTATGTTAGAGTATCTTATATACTAGGACTTACACTAATTATGGCCTATTTAGCTTGGCCTCTCGCCGCGACTCTCCCGGGTTCGACGTGTACACCATTCCAATGCCCCCAGAAGGGGCTATCCAACTTGTTGGCAAACGTGCTGAGGAGGACGTTGGTGCTGCCTATCACCCTACTCATTACTGACGCAGCACGTTTACGGATGATCGCGTAGAAATCATCTACCCTTGTATCCGCAAACATTGCTGACGCACTGCAGTGCCGAGGCATCCTCAACACCGCCCTCAACACGTTGTTGTATTGAACTCTCAGGGCATTGTAGGTACGCTGCGTATAGTCGGTCCACAGACTGCATGTGTAGAAGGACTGGCAGTAGGCTCTAAATAGCGCCAGTTTAACTTCCGTCGTACAACATGCAAATCTGCGAGCCAACATATTGCCTCGCACCGACATAGCCCTTCGTTCACGCTCCAAGTCGCTGTCGTCACTCAGACGTTCCGTAACAATATGCCCGAGATACTTGAACTCAGCCACCCTCCTCAGGGGCGTTCCACCTAGTTTTAAAATCATTCTCTTCGAGTGTGTTTTTATACTCTTCAATCGAACTATCAGAGTGTAGGAGATCAAGATTAAAATCTCCAAATAGCACCGCCCTTTTTCGGCGTTTTAATTGTTGAGACAGAGTATCTAGAAAGCTGTTCATATTTGTACGCCCGGGGTTATATACAGCACCAATATCCAGAGAAAATCTTTCCAAATGAATCCAAAGATAGTGATTGTCATCTTGGGACAGTTCTTCGAGTAATTTGTGCTCCATATCATTATGAGCAAAAATTGAAACTCCACCGCCCAAGGTGTTTTGTCTACGAGTATACTGATAGTAGTGTGTATATCCAGGTATTTGGAGTCTTTTAGCCTCATCATCGGTTTTAATCCAAGTCTCTGATAAAACTATGAGATGTAGGGTTGGTTTTAGGATATCTATAACACATTGTAATTCGTCAAGCTTGCCTGGTTTGACAATGCTACGTACATTGGCATAGAGACATCTTAGCGACTTTTTATTGGCTTTTTTTTCATTATAGTTATCAAGGATTTGGTATGTGGTACATGTATTACTGAGTCTAGGTTTACTTACTGCGTGTAGTTTTTTGAAGAAGTATTCACTATTTTGGGTATACCTCTTATGTATTTGATTTGCAGGTTTTGTTCTCCATCACTAGTTCTTCGATTCAGTTCTTCTTTCAGTTTCTTAAAACGATTTTGTTGATAGGGCGTCTGATCAGGGAATATCTTAATGAAGTTTCTGCTTAATTTATTCTTGTTTTGAAATAATAATTTTGCGGTATTTTCAGAGTCAAAGATTAGTTTTATGGCTCCAGTTTTATTTTGTTTAAATTTGCCAATTCTATAAATTTTAGTGGGCTCTGGGCAATTTTCAACTGTTTCTTTAATTACTTTAAGTACCTCATTCTTGTCGAGGGTTTGTCTATCTTTGTAGTCGTTAGATTGGGGTTCTGATATACCAGATATAAGTACATTTTTCTTTCTTAGAGTCTGATCAGTTAGTTCAGCTAGCATGTCCTCATATGCTGCCTCATCAGGTGTAGCGAAATGTTCAGATGTCTTCTTGATTTTTTGTATATCCGATTCCAGGGATGTTAATTTTGTTTCAGTTGAATAGAACAATTTACTCATATTTAGCATGTTACTTTTCATATTTTCTTGCTCGATCATTAATTCACTCAATTTTTGATCGGTATTACCAATTCCAGCACTAAGTTGGGATATTTCATTCCTTATAGTGGCGATATCTTTTGTTATTTTATTGGACACCTCGTTTTGGGAACTTATAGACGTAGTCAATAAAGTCATCATTTCAGCCATTTGTTTTTGAATTTCAGTTAACTGTGTATGTACATCAGTTTCGTAGCAGTATTTGCGTTTGTTTCTTAATGTAACTGTATCGAAGCGCCTTTGTTGCGTATATGCAGATGAAAAATCCGGCTGTGAATCGCAGCGTTCAATATTATTGCCGCTTCTAGTACGAGATCTCTCTAGATCCATGTTTATTTGAAACGATATTTTGAAAATTATGGTGCTGTCCCTTTTACTCGAGGGGGTGAAGAGCGCTTTATGGCACACCGTTAATGTTATAAATGTAACAAAAACTGCACTTATTGATTTTGTATTTTTAAATTAAGGTAATTTGCAATTAGATTGTAATTTGAATGACTGTACAAATTAATATCGTAAATAAAATTAGTAATACGTCTGATCTGCACGCTCGCGACGGAGTATATAGATAGATAGCTAGTATGCTTTTATTGAACACCACAAGAGAAACAATAATAATACAACGACTTAACTTAAGTAATTCTAGTGTACAATGGGCGGTCTTATCGCTAGTTAGCGATCTCTTCCAGACAACCCAACGTATAGGGAGACCGTCAGAGAAGAAAGAGTAGGTAGGCGGTGTTAATAAATAAGTAGACATACGCATATTACTGAGAATATAAACGTACACAAATACTTATAATATACATAATACCAATACATAACATTATTCCGATAAAGGCGTAGTGATTCACTACATGCTCCTTAAATGTGGAGATACTCTGGCACTGCCGAATTTGGATAGGAAGCGCGTTCCATAGGCTTATGGCACTAACCGTGAACGATTTATCGTAGAATTTAGTTTTACAGTGTTATGCCCTTAGCACCAATTCGTCAGCACGAAGCGCATTAGTAGTATCGGTCCGTCTGAACTCAAATTTAACTTTGAGATGATGTGGACTTTTTGGGTTAAATAATACACAGTATAGAAGAGTGAGAATGTGCAAGTTCCGGCGAAGTGTGTTTGGAAGCCACGAGAGCTTTGAACGAAATTCTGATATAGGGTCATATTTGCGCAGGCCAAATATGGACCGAATGGCGCTATTTTGAAGTCGCTCAAGTTTATTTAACTGCTCCTCAGTGAGGTCGGGAAAGCTTACATCAGCATAGTCGAGAATACTGAGAAGTAAGGACTATGCTAGCATAATTTTGGTGGGAATGGGAAGGAAGCCTTGTAGCCGTCGCAGTGATTTCATGGCGCCAAAAAACTTTTTGCTGATTTTTCACATATTGTGCCTAAAAAGGTTTCACTTCAAAAATGTGTAGAAAACATTCCATCTTAGATCACATCGAGTGAGTTCACAGTCGAGCGCTAACCCATTATCATAAAACCTATAGAAAAACATATATGTCAATTATCACAAAGTTCAGTTCAAAAGGATTTAGGTGTCATATCGTCAAATTGTACACAGTAGTGTACAAGTCAGACCTTGCCTTAGTTAGCTATGTGTGTCAGTTGTATTCTCGTATATGTCATACGATTTCTGTAAGCGATTTACTGGCGTAATGGGATTGACGCTCAAGGTGAACAGCGGTGCCTACTTTTTTATCCACAACAGTACAGATTTTACGTAAAAAGATATATCTTTGCATTGAATGAAATTTTTAATAATTAAAAAATAGAGGTGTTCGACAGGGATGTGTTGCGTCACCATAGCTGTTCAACCTATTCATAGATAACTGTTTGATAGATTTAAAAGAAAGTATGTATGGGTTAATAATGAATAAAATACTCATCAAAAGTTTACCCTACGCTGATGATCAAGTAATACTTGCGTCATCTGCTAATGAGCTACAGAAGATGGTAAATATTATTAATGAAGCTTTGAAAAGAAAATAAATGAAAGTGAATGTAAACAAAACGAAAGTTATGCTTTTTGAAAGAGATGATTCTATGATGAATGGCAATATTTTTATAGATGGGGAACAAGTGGAAGAAGGGAAAGAATTTGTAAACTTGAGAGATAAGAATTTGTATAAGTGATACTGAAAGGAGAGAAAATGCAAGGAATATGGTAAATGGTGCTCTGCACGTCTTTATGAATATCGAGATGATGTCTCAAAGGGCCAGACTGGCTGTGCGTACATGAGTGTTGGTGGTAACACTTATGTAAGAGAGCTTTGAGTGCGACATAGTGTGATAAGAGAAAGCTGTGGTATAAAAGAAAATGTAGTGACTAAAAATGAGAAAGGTATGCTTAGATGGTTTGGGCACGTTGAGAATGAATAAACGGAGGCTGATAAAAAAGACTTATGTGTCTTGAGTGAATAGGAGGAGTACTCTAAACTGACGAACTTGTATGAAAGGTTTAATGAGAATGAAAGAAGCGAAAGAGATATGCAAGGATCGTGGCAAGTGGAAGGACGTGCTCTTTGTTACCCCTTTGGGAATGAAGCGTGATCCTTTTTTTTTCGCTGGGAAATGCATTTAGGCACGAACCCCACCTACAGGTCAGGAGTGTGGGACTCGGCGAGGGAGGAGACCTCGCAATACCCACTAAAACCCAGCGGAACCCTCTTCATCCGTAAGTGAGGCACCAGGTGTTCAACTTTCGCATTCGTCCCTGGTACCTCAGATGAGTCCAACTCAGGATTCAAGGTGGTGGAAGGAGGCGCGCAAACACGCGCCGCCTAGTACCCTGCCTCCTTCGGCGGTGAGCGGGAGCATTCGCTGCATTCTCCCTCTCTTGCTCATGGGCTTCCTTAAGCGAGACTACGGTCTCGCAGAAGGAGGATACTCCGGCCCACATCCTATCATTGGAGAGCATCGCAACTATAATGCTCCCCAGCGAGAGATCACCGCCAATCATTGCCACCGGGAGGTGACGTTGAGGTCCCCCAGGCTGCACACTCTGCCACAGTGTGATGCGTTCAGTCGACTGTTGTACCACACTGTTGGCAAGCGGGTGACTCCTTCCGGCCAATTCGATGCAGGAACTTTCCGAAGCATATGTATGTTAAATCGAAGTACTATTTTCTTTATTTTTTTCTTATTTGTATTTACAATTTTGAAAAGATTAGAAAGTTTAAAGGTTAATAGGACAGAGTCGGGAGCAGCATCGATATCTATCTTCCACAGAAACTAAATGAAACAAAAGAATTGATATTTTATTCAATTTCCTCATGTCGATAGCAGACATTGCTTCCAGGCAATCATTGACAAAAAGACAATAGGTAATTATGAGCATAAAATAGGTAAACGCGGCTTTGCTTGCGTTTTTCGAGAAGATAACTTACCTCTTACTGTTTCCTCACAATATCGTAATGTAACGCGAGTTTTTTGCTTAAAAGTCTTTGCTACGTAGTAAGGTGGTAACTAGTCTTATTATATTTGTTGGATTGCTGTTATCCTATTAAAAATATTTTTTCTTCAATGGGGCTCAAAAAGCACTTTTGAATAGTCAGTGGTCTGTCCATTGGTAAAAAATCTACAACTTGATTTCGCTGAAATGAAACCGGCAAGAAACTAAGCGGTTACTTTTTATAGGTAACAATGCCTATAGCTTTCATGTGCGAATGGAATCAAGTCCAAATGTCTTTGTCACTTAAATTATTATAATATGCCTTTTGTAACAGAAGGTTTTTAACATATTAAATATTACTTAGAACTAGATGGAGGTAAACCTAAAAGCGATGCTGGTATCCTATTAAAAATGCGTATACAAACCCCGATAAAGTGAGATAAGTAATACTATTTTCATCTTTCTTCTCGTACCACATAAAATAAAATGAGTCCCCTCCTAATTTGCTACCGCCGATCATCCCTCCTTGTAAAACACCCCACTCAGAAATAATAACTACACCAATCACAATTTCGTTTTCAATATCAAACGGAATTTGTAATTAATATCACAAAAACCTAAAAACATATAAATCAAATCAAATTAAAATATTCTTTGTTCAAGTCTGCTCTTTTGAATAGTCAGTAGTCTGTCCGTTGTTAAATCTACCACCGATTCTGAAAGTTAATTTCACTGTGAAGAAACCGGCAAGAAACTCAGTATAGTTTTTGTAGATTACAATGTCTTTAGCTTTCATGTGCAACTGGAATGAAGTCGAAACATCTTTTTCATTTAAGTAATGTTCAAAATTATAATACGAGTATTCATTTTATAAATGGACGTTTTAAACATATTTCTTTAAAAGTAAATCTAAAAGCAATTCTGGTATCTTATTAAAAATGCGTATACTCGCCCCGATAAAGTGAGATAAGTAATACTATTTTTTTCTTTCTTCTCGTGCCACATATAAAATGTGTCACCTCTTTATTTGCTACCACCGATTATCCCTCCTTGTAAAACACTCCACTCAAAAGTTATAACTACACCAATCACAATTTCGTTTACAGCATCAGACGGAAGTTGTAATTAAACTTAAGATAAACACTATCACACAAACCTAAGCATAATATAAAAAATATAGTAATATAATAACTAACAAATATAATAATAGTGATTTTTAACACTGGTCACAAACTTTGTCATCTATCAAATCACATTAAAATATTCTTTGTTCAAGTCGGCTTAAAAAGCACTTTTGAATAGTCAGAAGTCTGTCCTTTGTTAAATCTACCACCGATTCTGAAAGTTGATTTCACTGAGAAGAAACCGGCAATAAACTCAGTGGCTACTCCTTTAAATATAGTTTTTGTGGGTTACAAAGTGTTTACCTTTCATGTGCAACTGGAATGAAGTCGACACATCTTTATCACTTAAGTAATCTTCAAAATTATAATACTCCTATTATAAAATAACGTTTTAAACATATTTGTTTAAACTATGTGGAGGCAAACTCAAAATTGATTCGGGTGTCTTATTAAAAATACAAAGTAGGATAAGTATTACTATTTTACACTTTTTCAAAATATATCTCACAAATTACTCTAGTGCAGATAAACCTCAGCATAATATAAGAAATATAGTAAACTAACTAATTATTGAGAATTTCTAACACATGGTCTCAAACTTTGTCATCTATCTATCGCATGGTGCAATACAGCCTGATATAGAATTGGCGTAAATTAAAATTCAGTAGAGCAGCCCATAGCTCGCATCAGTTATTTCACTTGCATCGTGACGACATCGTGACAACAACACGATTTTTATATTTTAAACAAATTACTTCATAGATAATAAAGATTTATATTACTTTTTTTAATATGTACGGATTAGCGGTTCATTGTTATCTCATAAAAATACAAATACTTTGCTAAATATAAAAATAAAGGTTATTAATTAAGTATTCTATTATTAATAAAAACACAACAGCTCTATTACCCACTGATACTTAATAGTTACCTAATTAATTGGCGTATGTAATGCTTTTTCCTTATGTCTACTTATTTCTGCGTGTATTACATAATTTGTCATTTGTTATAGTCAGTTCAATATGAAATTAACTGACTACTTGTTCACTTACAATATAACTTTATTGGCTTAAATTTCAAAATATATATGTCGGATTTAAAAGAGAGGTCGGGGGAAACAATATATAAATTATTTAATTAATGAAAGTGTGATATGAGATGGAACATATGATTGAAACTGGAATATTACAATAATAAACAACACAATTCAATGAATAAATGATAATGAGTTTGCCTATACGAGGGCAGAAGTCGGGTGTAGCAGTACCGGTTATCACAGTCACTAAGAATGTGTACCGAACCCCCGCTCTCGGTTCCTTTTATAGCACCCCTAGGGTAGCCTCTGTTTCCTAACTGACACGATCCGACGCACGTGTCTTTAACGACTTATTGCCATCTCTTTCAATTTAACTATCCAACTGTTTTAGCGACAAGTACATACCTCTGCCTCATTGGTCTAGTGGTTAGCATGTTCGACTACAGACATGATATCCTGGGTTCGAGTCCCGGGTCGGGGCAATTCTAAATCGATATTGAGCTTTCTATTAAGATTTTCTCAATATTTGCCCGAAGTTGAGAAGGTGGCGGTGTGTTACACCCCCGTGCCTCGGAGAGCACGTTAAACCGCCGGTACTGCGCCTGATCTCTCTCCGGTCGTGTCGGATTCCCGTCACATCGGACTATGAGAGTGCACTTGTGTACTATGCCTGCCAATCCGCAGTGAAGCAGCGTGGCGGGTCTATGCTCTAAAAAAACCCTCGCTCCTCGGAGTGAGGAGGCCTGTGCCCAGCAGTGGGACGTTAATGGGCTGCTACCTACATACCTTTACTTCCGTCACATATGTCAGAGCTTATGTACGTACTTTTTGTGTACCTAAATAAAATGATAAGACAAGACAGGGCTTTGTTTATTTGATCGGTAACAGACGTGATCACGGACGTTTCAATAATTCATATACTTGCCGTGACAGTGTCAATGCGTTATGTGTTCGTCACGGTGTCAATTTGTACATTTTCCTCGACATCCTATCACTATTTAGTGGATTAACTTTGACTTATGTGATTAGATAGTTACTTACTGAGTAAGGCGTTATCACAGTAGTATCAGCCCCACATTTTGAATTGCTGATTGGGGATTGACCTGTCACTTTCTAGCAAAGTGGATGCTATGCTTGGTTATGAGTCAGGTTGGAGAGCAGTGGCCTTCTGAGAGGATGTCATCTTGCAGAAGGAGGCACTAAAGAGACAAAAAGAGCTTATAGCGGACGCTACTCCCTCTCGCTGGAGAAGGGTTAAACTAAACCTTTAAGTCTGATTCATCTGGGGTCGTCAGAGCTGGATAGGGTTCCGTTGGATTTTATTAGGTACCCTGGTATAGCCAGCGAGTCCAACACTTCCGCACGGAGGTTTATACTTCATCCAGCGTTCATAAAGCATTTCCAAGCGAAAAAGGGTCCGATTTAGGATATTAAAATTCTAATGCCTGAGTCTGAATTGGTTAGTTACCACCATAAAAAAGACGTATCAGAAAAAATTGCATTACGGTTAGATGCTCTGTAGCCATAAGAGATAAATTACTTTTGAACACTTCTTAGAATATATTCTTATTTGTCACCAATAAAAATAAATGGTTTGTCCTTCGAATATTTCAAAATTATAATATAACGCTATTGGGGAATTTCTAAATATTGTAATTTGCTATATAATCATCATAACTATTGAAAATTCAGAGCGAATATAATATATTGAATCAAATATGATAATTAACAAAGGTATTTGAAGGGAAACACCGTGATTGGTTGTCAGCTATTATTTTAAGTTATTAATAGGTTCTCTATTTTATAAGTTAGTTTACTTCTTAGTTATTATCAACGTTAGCTACCAGTTATTGTGTTTCAAATTAATTGTGTTGGTAATTCGGAATGCTATCGAATAACAAAGCTTAGTGTATTTCTCTAAGTTAAAACCTTGCCCTTATCTATGTTATGTTTAATGTTAATCGCTGTTGATAGTAATAATACCAAAGAATAATTATTAAGTGCCGGATTATTTTTAGTAGATATCGACACTCCGAACCGGTGGTAGAATCAGCCTGTAAAAAAGAGATCTGTGCCCCCTAGATAATTCTTTAGGAGTGGGCGGATCGCCCCCAACTTAACCAGAACCACCGTTGGAAATTCTGGGTCGCCATGCCACCTTTAGATCAGTACTCTCTCTGCTAAAGACCCAATCCTCCCAACATCGCCGGCATCAGTTGGTGTCCTTTTAGGTACTTGCAGCCGCCCTGCCCCAGAATTTTTTCCCTACCGCGCCATAAGAAGTTTCCCATCAAAAACAATAAAAATATTTCATTCCTAGTGCTATTTGGTTACAACCTCTTTTGAGTCAATGGACAATGTTTAAGCGTCAACAAGCCTCGATATTTGATCGGATTGACCCATATTTACGAAATAGATTAACTGAAGCTTTACAATAATGTTAATACGTACATTTAACGTCCCACTTAAGGGCATAAGCTTCCTCACTTATAGGAGAGAGGGTTTTTAGCGCATACACCCATCACGCTGCTCCTCTGCGAGTTAGTAAGCTACATCTAACCCAGGATATCCCGGTTTTACTTCACCGAAAAGCACAATGTTGGATTGAAATTATCAATCAAGCATGTAAGTTTTTTATATAAAAGGAAAGCTTGTGTCAGTGCATTTTAGAGCATAGACCCTTCACGCTGTTCCTCTGCGAGTCGGCAAGCTCCATCTACCCCAAGATATCCAGATTTTCATTCAACGAAAAGCACAATGTTGTATTGAAATTATCAATTAAGCACGTAAGTTTTTATTAAAGGAAAGTTAGTGGTGCCTGCCCAGATTTGAATCCACGTCCTCTTTAAACAGGGAATTAAGCCACGTAGCGCTCAACCTTTTATATCTCTGGGAAACACTTTAACGTAACAACTCAGATTTGTGGTGTAGAAATGAGGAATTGAGAAAATCTCATAATGCTTCCCTTTTTTTTTAACGCTGGGAAATGCATTTACGCACTAACCCCGACCCGTAGCTCGGGAGTGTGGGACTCTGCGAGTGAGGAGACTCGCAATACCCACTGAAACCCAGCGGAACCCTCTCCATCCGTGAGTGAGACACCAGAGGATCAGCTTGCGCATTCCTACTTGGTTTCTCGGATGAGCCCGACTGAGGATTCACGGAAGCGGGAGCAGGTGCGCAAACATGCGCCGCCTAGAATCCCGCTTTCTCCGGCGGTGAGAGGGGGCATCTACTGCATTCTCCTTCTCTCGTTCGCGGGCCTCCTTTAGCGAGACTACGGTCTCACAGAAGAAGGCCATTCCCGCCCAACATCTCTCACTGGAGAGCATCGCGCCTATAACGCTCCGCAGCGAGAGATTCGTAAGGCTTCCCTCGTTATCCGTGAATGAGACAACAGGAGATTAACTTGCGTATTCCTCCATCTTATTCCGTATGAGTCCGATTGAAGATTCAAAGAAACAGTAGATAAGCAAACCTTGTACACCGCCTCCTTCGGCGGTGAGAGAAAGCATCCATTGTATTCTACCTCCCTCGCTTGTGGGCCACCTTTAGCGAGGCTATTCGCGCAGGAGATCTGAGAGATTCTAAGATCATCTTTATTCTGCCATTATAGCTCAGCTACATGTAGTATTATATACATTTCGCTGCTTTAGAAAGCTTTAAAGCTAATTTTACAAGAGCCTTATTAAAATTAATCTAATTGTTGTAATAAACCGACTTTTTGTGATGTTAATATGAGTTTTTGACAAAATATAACATAAAATCCTATGGATTCTGTGTCATTTACATAAAATCGAAAATTTTGGATTGGTTATCCAAAGTAAGCCTATTTTTTTTTCGCTGGGAAATGTTTTATGCACGTCGGATGAAGTGTAAACATCCGGGAGTGTGGGACTCGCTGGTCGTACCAGGATACCCACTAAAACCCAGTGGAACCCTCTTCATCCAGGTGTTGGGGTCCAGAAAAATGTGACGCTGAGGTCCCCAAGCCTGACAATTTGCTACTTTGTGGTGCGCAGTGTCTACGGCCGCCCCACAAATACGGCAAGCAGGCGTGTCTTCGCAGCCTACAATCTGGTGCAGATACTTGCCGAAGCAACCATGTCCAGTTAACACCTGCACCAGCCTGTAGGTTAGCGTACCGAAAGTAAGCTTATATAAAACTAGTTAATTTGGTTTTTGACTTGGTTTTAACCCAACAAGTGTCAAAATCGAAAAAGGAATATGTATTAAACTAATGATGGGCAAGGTTGAGGGTAAAAGAAGTCCTAGACACATGAAGAATGAAAAGTAAAAAAATACGCAGCAATACTGTTTCCTCTTGTTAGGAATAGAAAAGAATTCCAAAAATTAGCGAATTATCTTTAAGAAAAATGAAGAGGCACTTTTAGATGAAGACAACAAAGTTAAGAAATTCAGTTACATACACAGTTAGAGAAGAATTATATATATAATTTTAATAAATATGTCAAAAACATCCTTTTACAAAGGGCATATTGTAATGTTGTAGATTATTCAAGCGATAAGATTCCAGTTGCACAAAATTTTACACATTGTAACCTACAAAACTGTATTTAAAAGAGTAACTGCTGCGTTTCTTACCGGTTTCTCCTCCGCAGGATCAACTTTCCGAACTGGTGGTAGATTTGTTACAAACGTACTGATTGGTGACGATTTAAAAGTATATTTGAGAATAGAAGAAGAAAACCAATATATTACCGGTCGTGTAAAGAATCTTTGATAAATTGGATAAATGGTTTGGATTATAATGAAATTGACTTATTGTTACAAATGAACTCGTAATTAGATTTTATATGCATGCTAACGTTTGCATCACACACGCACGCACGCACACACGCACGCACGCACACACACGCACGCACACACACACGCACGCACGCAAACACAGCCACACACGCGCACACGCACAGTCTTATTAAAACTAGTCTTGCTCATTTAATGTTTTTATTTTGTTTAAAATTTGGAGTAAAACAATATATCCAGGAAGAGCGGTGTTTTCTGGTACAAGTATAGTCTTATAATACTTAAAAGAAGACACCAACTCATTATGTATTTACCTTGTACAGGTTTTGGAAATAAATGAATTTTGAACTTTGAAAAGTCTTGTTTTATACCCATTCCAAGTCTTTATCCTTATAAAATACTAGCGATTCCCTGCGATGTTACCCGCGTATAATAAGTATATAGTTCTTTCCGAATATTCCGCTAAACGCTGAAGAATCCTTTAAACCATTTAAATCACTGGTGCAGTTCTTGAGTTAATGTGGAAACTAAATTGTGGAAACAAAGGCAAAAATTGCGGAGTGAACGACTTACCTGTTAATAACACATGTCCAGTTCACTTATCACAACACAAGTAAAACCGGCGCACCGCGACTTGTCCTACGGGACACTGGACAATATGCTAAGTGATACGTTAATCGAATTTTCAAAGTGGGTTCGCACTAGGGATGTGATATCAAACAGTATCGACAAGTCGATAAATTAGTTCAAGGTTTCTCTTTTTATACCCCAATAACTAGGGAATATGGGGAAATCATTTCATAATAATTTATTTATAAGTTCTTAATATATATAGCGAAGCAGATAGATAGATAGCTGCCTGCCAACTGACAGTAGAACAGCGTGGTGGGTCTTTAGAAACCCTTTCTTTTATGAGTGAGGAGGCCTGTGCTTAATGTTAAGGTTTTTCATTAACAATCTTTATATTTACAAATGACACGTGGCATTTTAATTTACCAAACGTCATTTAATCAATTGTAAATTCAAAAACAAAATTTAAATAATAATTTCTGATATTGACAAAAAGCACGTGGCATTATTATTTACATTTCAATAAATTATTTGTATTAATTTTCGACACTTTTAATATTTTAATGACAATTAAATTCATTAAATTCCTTTTCCCCTCCCAATAAGTCTCGAAAATCCAAAGTTTTACACTTCTATAAATATAAACAAAGCTTAAAAATTTGAAGTTTCACTTCTGACATGTATACTTTGTATGTACGCATTTTTAACTTTTTTTTAACATTTAATAGGAAATAATATAACACATCAACAAGACGTAATTTGGACACACCTCAAGTGAGTGAATATACTCGTATGTCTTCTAACTAGATTCTTATCTTTAAGGAATGAATATATAGTATATATTCAAAATAGTTAACTTGTTATTCGAAATGGCGACAAGTGCAATTGTATGGTGCAACAGGACTTTAAATATATATATAGATGCTTTATTGTTCTAGCTTCTGAGTTTGTCTCCAAACAGTTTAAAGAAATATGTTAATAACACCCTATTGCATAAAAAAACATTGAAATATAGAAGATTATTTAAGTTACAAAGATATTTGGACTTGATTCCAGTTGCACATGAAAGCTAAACACATTGTAACGTACAAAAACTATGTTTAAAGGAGTAACCGTTGAGTTTCTTGTCGGTTTCTTTTCAGCGGAATCAACTTTCCGAACCGGTGGTTAGATTTATTACCAACGGACAGATTACTGATGATTCAAAAGTGCTTTTTGAGACTACTTGAATAAAGAATATTGAGGTTTAAAACTTGAGTTCGAATCACGGATTAGATGAATTCAAAAGTTGCTATTAAGTTTTCTGTTAAGAAGTTCTTAGTTTCTGCCCGAAATTCTGTAGTTGGTGGTGTGCTACATCGTCGTGCGCTTGGTCTCTCTGCGATTGTGTAGGATTAATGTCGGCTGAAATCGTGTCGGATGTTCAAGAAACGTTCGTATAGACGCCTCCTGCCGCTTATTAGGCACGATTGATTTGGACATAAAGCTTGTGAATGAGTAACGAAAGCGTTATGTAAAGTGTATAAATAGAAAAGGAGACAGTTACGTTTTACTTTACACTTTCCTTTTCTTTGTTGTGCAGTGTGTATAGGTTTTTATCTGGATGGTATTAATATAGTAAGTGTTGTGAACGTTTGTAATAAGTATCACATATCTTAAGTTTATTGTCAATGTTTCATATGTGTATTTCAAATGAGGTTTGTATTAAAAACAATAATATTTTTTTTATCGATAGATCCATAAGCCATGCCTAAGACGCAAGCCACGCTAATGCTATTAATGTAAGTCTACCGCTTTTTACTATGTCGATATGTTTTATTTCTATGTATCGGTGTGTTGGTCAGATAAACAAACACATTACTGTATATTTTAGATATATATGTATATATTTTAATGTTTATTTATAAATATAAATCTAGACTAAATTATTTATTCCTTTTATTAAATTGTTTAATGCAGGCACTGTTAAGTATCTCTTTATTATCTATAAATGTGCTTTCTTGTAAACGAAAACATCACGGGAATACCTCCTGGGAGTGGAGCAGCGTGTTGGGTCTATGGTCGAAAACCCTCTCTCCTATAAAACAGGGGGTCTATGCCCAGCAGTGGGACGTTGATAGGCTGTTACTGTATCATCATGTGTATATCATTCTGTGACTGAAGTCTTCCTAGAAAACTGGACGGATTTTATTAGAATTTTTTGTTAGTTTGGTGGATTCAAGAATGTATAATTCGGTCATTCCTCATATTCCCACGAGATCGGGGACTACGTGAGAAAAAGATAATGTTTAATGTTTTTTAAGCTCGCATAGAAACAAATTGAAAGGATTACATTGAAACTATGTAGTACAATTAGTTGCAGTCTGCAGTATATTGGATTATGAACTGGTTTGGTTCAAGTTCAATGGGTCTATGCTGGCCTTGTTCGCATTTGCATACTTAATTCTCACACTGAGAGTTTAGCTAACATACTTTTAGATGATGAAAATTTGATGTTTGGATCTCTTAATTCTTCTGTAAGATAGTCTCACTGAAGGTGGCCCACGAGCTAAAGAGGGAGAATGCAGTAGATGCTTCCTCTAACCGCCGAAAAAGCAGGGTAATTAGTGGCATATGTTTGCTCACCTGCTTCTTTTTTGTGAATCTTTAGTCGGACTCAACCGGACATGAAGGAATGCGTAAATTAATTAGTTAATAAGGAATCTTAGTCTTTTAAGATCACTCAATTGCTGCGTTCACTTCTGACTGATCATAGGTCAGGGTACGTAAAACAATTTCCCAGCCATAACAAAGGCGGAGTACATAGTAGCTTAAGTTTATCTTCAGTCGGATTCATCCGGAACGCCAAGGAGGAGTGTGCATGTTAATTCCCTGGTGTTTCTCTCCCACAGGCAAATAAAACTAGTTTTGTTTTTAAAATAATATTTTGAAGTGATACTTCTTTAGACACAGGAGTCACGAAGATGTGCAGCGTTTTTTTATGCTAATTCGTTTAAAGGTTAGGTAGATAGATAGATAGATTTATAGAACTTTTTATTGCATTCTACATTGAACAATACGTTACTAATAATCTAAATAAAACATAACACACACAAAAAGAAAAAACATCAAATTAAGTAACAAAATAAACAGAAAAAAAAATTAAAGAATGCAACAGGCGGCCTTATCACTACGTAGTGATCTCATCCAGGCAACCCTTTTAGAAAACAAACTTTCCGAAATCTAGAGGTAGCGTTATATATATGAATAATAACAATATACTATAATATAATATAATATAATATAATATAATATAATATAATATAATATAATATAATATAATATAATATAACATAACATAACATAACATAACATAACATTAAAATATTACAAGAGACACAGGTAATGACTTTTGATGCGGTTCTTAAAACTTCCCAAGGATTTACTTGAACATATTTCTGCAGGGAGTGCGTTCCATAGCCTAACTGCTTTAGCTGTGAAGGAATTGGAATAAGCGCTGGAGTTGCAAAACGGGATGTTTAATTTATTGTCACTCTGGGACCGTAGACTGATATCAGGAGGATTAACATTGTGAAATGAAAACCGTTCTTTTAGGCATAAAGGAGTGCAAGGATAATAGAGAATTTTATAGAGAAGACAAAGAAGGTGAAGATCACGCCGTCGCCGTATCGGAAGCCACTTGAGTTGAGATCGAAATTGCGACACATGGTCGAATTTCCTCAGTCCAAATATAAATGTACCAATGTTTTGCAAGCGTTCCAACTTATTAAGTAGTTCCTCAGTTAAGTCACATAAACAAGAATCAGCGTAGTCTAAGATAGGAAGAATAAGGCTATTTGCGAGCAAGATTTTAGTTTTTATAGGTAGAAAATTCTTCCATCTAGTAAGACAGTGCATGGTAGTGAACACTCTCCGGCTTAGCTCGGCAATGTGTGGTCGCCATGATAACGAATTGTCCATCAGAACTCCTAAATTTCTAACCACATGACTGATTGGTACAGTGCAGCCATTAAACACAATAGGCGGTAAATTTAATGTTTTTATTTTAGCGTTTTGTTTTGTTGTACCGATTATACTGACTTGTGATTTGTTAACATTGATCATTAGCCCGTAAGATATACTCGTAGTTTTAATATTTACAAATAACATGTGGCATTTTAATTTGCCATTTCGTCATTTCATAATTTATTATACTATATTTATAAAATATAAAATAAATTTATTATTAAAAAAAAATTCATTGCATTTGAGATTTTCATAAATTGTTTGTATTCATTTTCGATACTTTTAATATTTCAATGACAATTGAATACATGAAATAACTTACATATGGTCACTTTCCTTTCCTCTAATTCGCGGAAATCTAAAGTTTTAGAATTGCATAAATATAAACAAGTCTTAAAACTAGTATGCCAGAGAAGTTTGACTTCTGACATGAGCACTTTGTACGCACACAACTTTAATTTTATTATAAACCCATTGATCAGAAACTGTAGCTTATACATATTCAAGTTGTTTTATTGCTACGAGTGTGCTACGAAATCAATTATTTTATTTGATTAAAACTAATAATATACTGTAGATCCGTTTCTAATCTTATCTTTGTTATACTACACTATTATAATAGAATAATTACATCATAATTCACAAATTACTGCTTATATTAAATCGAATTGAATTTAGAACTCAAGATAAATGACTTAAGGTAATCTAAAACTAAATAAAAGGTAAGTAGCAGCCTATTAACAACCCACTGTTGGGAAAGAGCCTTCTCACTCATAGGCTAGAGGATTTTTGGAGCGTAGACCCACTATGCTGCTCCACTGCGAGATAGCAAGCATAGTACACAAGTGCACTCTCTATTCGTACACTCTCAGAGAGATCAGCCGCAGGACCAACGGCTTAACGTTCTCTCTGAAGATTTTTGAATCCGCCGACCCGTGACTCCAACCCAGGACCTCATGACTGTGGCCGAATATGCTAACCACTAGACAATTGAGGCAGTTTTAGTTTTTTTACTATATATAAAGGTAAGAAAGGGTTCTACGAATTAGTTATGAATATACGATTCATAATTTTTTTTTTTATTATTATTGCTGACAGATTAGCGCTTGACTGTGATCTCACCTGATGGTAAGTGATGATACAGTCTAAGATGGAAGCGCGCTAATCTGTTAAGAGGCGATATACCCCTTACGGTTTCTACACAGCATCGTACCGGAACACAAATCTCTTTGTTTGGCGGTACGTTTTTGCTGGTAGGGTGGTAACTAGCCACGGCCGAAGCCTCCCACCATTCCAGACTCAGACAAATTAGAAAATACAATTTCCTAAATTCGTCCTACCGGGGATCGAACCCGGGACCTCCGCTAGCAAAGCGAATATTCGCACCACTGCGCCAGCGAGGCCGTCGAATATTTAGGGCCTTCTTGCACACCATTGTCCATACCATTATAGCCTTCCACTCCTTAACTTCTCGGCCACTGGAGCTACTTTCACACTTCCTCTAATATACTCATTCCTAATCTTATCTAATTTTGTCACTCCACACATCCATCTCAACATTCGCATCTCCACTGCATGCAATTTCCTTTCATTCTTCCTTTTGGTGATCCAGCATTCTAATCCATATAGGATGACAGGTCTTACGATCGTCTTATAAATTTTTCTCTTTAGTTTGGGAGGTAATCTGGCATCGCAAATTGTTCCCGAGACCAGCCTCCACTTCATCCAACCTGCATTTATCCTGCTAGTAACTTTTCGGCCAATGCCGCCGTCGTTTTGGCAGATAGAGGCGAAGTCACGGAAATCGGAGTAGGCGCGAAGGGTTACACCATCTAAGACAATCGAAGAAAAACTGGATGAATCCCCGAAATCAAAGTTAGTGCCTGGTATTTTGGTCCTTTTGCTCTTCAACCTACGCTTTATACGATTACGAGTAGTATAATCTGAGTTACGAGTTTGCTACGAATAAGCTACGAAAACTATTCTTTTTAACTGACTTTAAAAATGGAGGAGGTTATCTATTCATCTGTATTTTTTTTTGTTTTTTAACAGACTTCTTTTTTTATTGGTTACCTCATATCTTCCGACTGGGTGAACCGATCTTGATAATTAATTTTTTTTTTATGAAAGGTGGTGCTTGTCATAGGGTCTCATTTTTTTAGTCCAGTTCTGATGATGGCATCCATGAGAAAACCGTATAACTTGCATTAAGCATGTGTGCGACAAATGTACAAAGTCATGCCCACTGATTTCGATTATTCGCGTTCTAGTTATCTTTTAATGATAGTTTGGTTAGCTTTTCACCATGGGATTCATGACAAAGTAACGGAACTCTTCAATTTCTAGGATCACATAAACGATACTCGGCAGAACCTTTTAGGCTATACAGATATTTGAGTCACCTATCCTAACATTACCATCATTATATGGTTTTGCCAATAATCACCACGCTTGGCAGTCGGGTTGGTGAATGCAGTACTAACTCTTTCGCACCGATAACGCTGCTGCCCTTTATCGATCTTTAATATTTAGGTCAGCGGGGAATGGATATACCGCCATTTATCGGTGTGGGATGTTATAGATAGGAGATAAAGAGGGTCAGGCGCCGCATCTTGGACGGCGTCAGGCGTCAGGCGGCGCATCTTGGACTCTTGTGGACATCATTACGTGAGACCTATGTTCAGCAGTGGACGTCCATCGATTGAAGCGACAAACGTAACGTGGGTATGGTCAAGTATTCTTGTAGTTAATTATGATGATCAATGAAACTCCTTAACGGCTTACAGCAAAGGTGCGGTTTGTGTTAGAATATATAACTGTCTGTAATCAAATGGCAATGAGCTTACGTTTGTTGCTGCATTGCAATATTTAAATAGTATATAGTTTGTTGCTGCATTGCAATATTTAAATTGTGTGAAGAGGTAGTATCCGAAAGTGGAGGGTAGGAAAACTTTTGCGTATTTAAAAGACTGGTTCGATCCCTGGTGTGGCGGTACCAATGTAAATTTAACTTTGTAAAGTTGTTTCATTTGCAATGTTGTATGAGCACCACGTCTTTATAGCTGGACCCCATATTCAGACAAACTTGTTAGTTTATTTAAGATATACTAAAAATAATAAAAATTTTAACAAAAAAAGAACCACCCTCAAAACTATTTCTTACAGATATTGTATATTAATATAGTCTCTTCGTCTAATTCAAAAGTCAATATTGAGTTTTTTATTAAAATGTTCTTCATAATTTCCCGAGGTTATGTGGCGGTGTACTTCATCCCCATGCTTCAGAGAGCACGTTAAGCCGTCGGTCTTGCTCCTGATCTCTCTCCAGTCGTGTCGGATTGTCGTCACATCGGTCTATGAGAATGCAGTTGTGTACTATGCCAGCCAACCCGCAGTGGAGCAGCATGTTGGGTCTATCCTCTGAAAACCCTTCCTCATATGAGTGAGAGACACTGTGACCGCACCGGGACATTAATAGGCTACTACTTACCTTTTAAACAATAAATTGTTTCTTTAGTTATAGTTTTTAGTACCAAGATTCTATAAAAGTCATGTCCCCAAAGTGCAGGTAATATTGAAAAGTTGTATATATCTAACCTCGGTGCATCGGTTAATACCTAAAAGCGAAATTAACTAGATCAGCGCATTAGCCTTCAATCAACTATTATATGTACTCGTACTTCGGTCAAGGTTCTTGTACTAATCATTTAATAAACCTAATGCTGGAGCATCCTATACTGCATGTATGTACTAGCAATCTCTTTCTAGCCATTTATAAAAGAGAACTTTTTTATCGCCTCTTAATTTTCCGTCCATCTATTGAATCTCGCATTACAGTCGGCCCTGGAGTAGAGTGACAGATTCTTCCAAGTGTTTAGGTTGTCATAGTTCGCGCTTAGGAAGGTAATCCGATCGGGAGCCTAAAGGGAATGTGTGTGCAGATTCTGGGGAAGGCTTTTTAGTCAAATCTCCCTCCAAGAACATATATGCGACGGTGACGAGCGGAAACGAGGGCGATTGCGGGGTCTGAGGTAGATTTGGGAGGGGGGCCGCCGGCGGTTGACCAATCAGAATTACTCACCGCCTGCGACGAACTAGGCGAAGGGCGATAATCTGGTAAGAGGCGATATACCTCTAATGGTTTCGCATCGTACCAAAACCTAAATGTCTTTGCTTGGCGGTAGGTCTTTGCTGGTAGGGTTGTAATTACCCACGGCCGAAACCTCCCACCAGTTCAGACTCAGACAAATTCGAAAATACAATTTTCTTAGTTCGCCATAACGGGGATCAAACCCGGAACCTCCTTTTGTCAAAGTGAATTCACCACTGCGCTAGTGAGGCAGTCAGTTATATATACATATATATTAATTGAGAGAGGATTTTTAAAGCATAGACCCACCAGACCCACCATTAAAGCATAGACCATAGTCAACCGCTGGCGATAACCCACCCACAACTACCTCAGCACTCGTGAAGGCCCTATCTCCCGCTCTTCATTACCACATGCACGTGCCGGGTGGGAGAATTGTATAAAAGTGCCCCGTAACTATGTGCGAATTGTAACTACAAAGAATCTAATACTCAACTCTGGAGATCGATGACCAAACCATTGAAATCTAAAGAATCAAGTACCGAACATTGACATCCTGAAGAATGAAGAACCGAATATGGAAGCCCTGAATTCCAAGAACCTAATAGACAGAACCTGATAATATTTGTTTGATTTTGAATCCCTCCCCAACTGCTGCAGGTTGGCAGGCATAGTAGACAAGTGAATGCGCTAACACAAGTGCACTCTCATAGCCCGTTGTGACGTCAATGCGACATGACTGGAGAGTGATCAGAGATCAGGAACGACAGCTTAGCATGCTCTCAGAGGCACTAGGTTGGAGCTCACTTTCAAGTACACAACTTCAGGCAAATACTGAGAATTTCATAACAGAATATTCAATAGTCAAGAAATAATATCATGATCGTGATAAAAAAGGTACTCAAACGAGTTTCTTATGGGTTTGAGCAGAACAGAACGTGAAGGAATTCTTGAAACTTTATATTTAAAGTCATATTTAATTATCATTATTAGTCGTATACTGTAAATATGGATTCCTACGAAATAGTTAGTGACAACATTAGTTTTTATGAGAGGTGTAATCACATTTTTTATATTGTTAATCTTCGTTTTCCGTTAATCTGGCTCTTGTTGAGAACCACTGGACTTGTAATTAGCTTACCGTAACACTGGCTTACATAAATGACGGCAATGGTGTTTGTAATGAGATGAACTTGTTATACAATCCTACTTAACATGATTTTTGTTGTCTTTAATCTATACCGATTTGTAAACAATATTAAATCTATATATAATATTAAAATTGCTTCTATCCACGTCATGTTTTATCATTTAATTCACGAGACCTTTAAAGAATTGACTAGAGACGAGATTGATTTGAAATTTAGCAAAATCGACTTCTTTCGCGATGTAGACGCTCACGAAGTACAATTTTCCCTATATTCCTAGGAGTAAACTATGTAAGCAAGTAGATGTTGTCTTGTCTAAATCGTTTTACCATGATTTTTCTTGTCTTTAATATATAATTATTTAAAATCGCCCTATTTTTGTTATTAAGTCATTTATTCCACAGGTACTTTATAATATTATTAGTGTTACTAAGTTTTAAATCTATTTATTAGTATTCTGTTCTTCTGGTTCTTGAACGTGGACCTCTTTTTTAGAGTGAAGATCTCCTCTCTTTCCATGCATCCTTGTTGGTGCTATTCTCCATCCAATTCTGTTCCACTATTTCTTAGATATCATCAGCTTCTACTTATCTTAATTTTATTACACCAGGGACTGTTGGGGTCACTAACAAAGCAGTATAACCACTAAAATCATTCGGACTCTTATCATCCTAAAGTAGAAAGTAGTGCCTCATTTGCCCATTTAGTTTCCATGATGAAGCATAATAGATTTTCAAGACTACGGAAGGCCTTCTGCCTTCTGCAAGGTCTTCTAATACAATCTTTAGGGAGAGAACGGTGTTGCAAAACAAGGCTGTTCAAAAAATTCTATTTTTTTCATGTTGGGAAATGTCTTTACGTACCCCGTTTATACAAAACCAAAACGGGAACGTGAGACTCGCTGGCAGTAAGCCAGAATACCCACTAAAATCCAGCCCATCCTTTAATGCACTAGAGGATCGGTAGACCCAATCTACCTTGGTATTTCGGGATACTCCAGCTAGGAAACCTAGGAAAGGGGTAGGAAAAGGGCAATCTACGCCTTTTACATCCCAACTGCACCGGAGAAGACGACCGTCTATAGAATCCTCCCTCTGCTTCTACCCTCTATACCCTCCATACCATTCGTTTCAGGCGGGCGTTTCGTCTCGGCGAACAATCTGATGCAGGTACTTGCCACAAGAACCATGTCCCGTTAGCACCTGTACCTGTACCAACCAAGAAAGAGACCCGTCTCCACTAGACAACCAATTCTCTAGGTGAGGATGGATCGCCCCCACCGCAATCAAACCCGCCGTTGGAGATACCAGCTCCTCACACCACCTGTAAATCAGACACATCATCTGCTAAAGACACGTTTGGTACTTGCAGTCGCCCTGCACTATAGGTGGCTGCTAAAGTCACCAGAAGAGTTATCGCCATCCATGAAACTGTATTACCCTAACCGCTACAACTTTTTGCGCCCTGCGTTGGCCGGGTTTGTTTACAGCAGTCAGAGAATCAACCCACACTCCTAAATTTACGCTGCCGAGATTCAACCCTGATAACTTTGCCAGCAAAACGTGTCCTTTTACCACTGTTTTTGTCACTGAGAAATGCAATTTACGAACTAACCCTGACTGATAACCAGTCAGGAGTGTGGGACTCGGCGATTGTATGTCGCAATACCCACTAAAACCCAGCAGAATCCTGTTTATCCATTAGTGAGGCACCAGGTGTTCAGCTTCGCATTGTGCCCTGGTGTCCCGGATGAGTCCGACGGAGAAATCACGGAGGAGGGAGGAGGTGTCCAAATATGTGCCGGCGGTGAGGAGAGGCATTGTGCCAACGATGCCTTCGAGTATAAAGTTTGATATGGAAGCTAGTAAAATTAGAATAACATTTGGCTTTGTTTGTATAGGTTGTAAAAGTGCCTTCTAAGATGATATGGGTTGATATCGTTTACATTTGTATTAAAGAAAATTTGAGACTCAATAATGCAATTACTTCTTTCGCTGACAGAGGTCCTGGGTTCGATTTTCGGCAGGGTAAAATTGCATTATCTAATTTGTTTAGACCTGGAGGCTTCGGTACCTAGCTGATATACTACCAGCAAAGATGCTATTTAAAAACCACAAGGGATAAATTTTCTATTACCAGGTTGATGTGCTTCTATTTAAGACTGTATCTTCAATTACTATTAGATGAAATTACAAGCCCTGACCTGTTTTTGAATTAAAAAAAGGTAAGTAGTCGCCCATAGATGTCCCACTGCTGGTCACAGGCCTCCTCGCTCGTAGGAGAGAGGGTTTTTAGACCATAGACCCACCACGCGGCTCCACTGCGGAATGGCAGACATAGTACACAAGTGTACTCTTTATTCCTTCACTCTCATAGTTCGATGTGACGGGATTTCGATACGACCGGAGAGAGACCAGTCTAGTTTTAAAATAGCTATAGAATAAATACAACAAAAATAGTTTTAAAAATAAATTAAACAAAGCAAGGGCTACCAGATTACATCGTTAGCCCTTGGGCATATGGGAAAATCATGCTTAGTGACCGTATACATTGAGAAAGAAGTCTCTTTTGCTGTTAATGTGCTTCCATTTAAGACTATATGTATTAAAAGCAAAAATAATCCTTACTAATATTATAAACGTGAAAGTTTGTCGCGCTTTCACGTCAAAACTACTGAACCAGTTTAACTTAAATTTGGTGCACAGATAGTCTAGAGATTGACAAGAACATAGGCTACTTTTTAACGTCGACAACGTAGATGCTCACTAAGAAATATATATAAACGAAAACCCTGGTCGGGTTAACCCTAACAAGAAGATCTAAAAAATTTTTCAGCATATTTGAAATTCAACATATGTAAACCTTTTGCGACGTAGTCTCTCACTAAGAACATGTTTTCCCATATTTCCAGGAGATCTCGTTATTAGCGAAACTTATTAAGATACTAAATTTACCATTCGCCCTTTGATTTGACATTCGTTATGCATTTCCCTTTCGCGATGTAAACCTGCACTAATAACGGCTAGTTCCTAATATATCAGTATTAAGAAAATGAAATAATATATTTGAAAAACTTCCCACTTTGTCTGCCTTATTTATCTCTTAGCCAAGCATAAATTTAATATCGTATTTCGCAGACATTGAGTAAGGAGAACGCGATATTAGCATATATGTATAAATTCTTATAATTTGGTTGGCTGGTTACCATCTAAGACTTTTTTCTATAAAGGTACTATTATATTTTAAGGAAACTGTTGTATTTTCTATAATAAATGCTGATAAAACAAATGAAATGTTGTTACTCTTTTAACCGGACCTGATTGGGTTTTGGCGAGGGAGAAGGTTTCGCAATACCCACTAAAACCCAGCGAAACCCTCTTCATCTGTAAATAAGACACCAGAGGTCCAGCTTGGGCATTCTTCCTTGGTGCCCCAGGTGAGTCCAACTGAGGATTTATGGAGGTGGTGCATAAACAAGTCCTAGTAACCCGCCAACTTTGGCAGTGAGAGAGCATCTACTGCATTCTCTCCTTCTCTCCCTCGTGGGCCATCTTTACAGAGAACATTCGAAGATCAGCTCTTGATAATTTTTTTTCTAGTAAAGCAAAACTATCGTTTCATGTAGCTATACTAACTGGATGGAGCGTAAATATTGATAATATATATTTTTTTTTAAATTAGGACCTTTTTTTTCGTCCCACCATGAAAGGTGTCGTTAGTACTATCGTCTGTGTATGTTTTCGTAAGTGGTCTTCTAACACCTTGTATATAATATATCCTTACATTCTGTACAATAGAATCCGTGGCGTCTATTTGCATGTTAGTTCGTAATATAGTCAAAAATAGATGCAGAGAATCTTGGGGAAGGTTTTCTTTTGAAATACAGGCATAATTATGTGAAATGCGATTTGAATGAAACGCAGCGATTGTTTAGAATACATATATTTAGTAATCGTTGACCCTTATGTCAAAAGCCATAAGGTTAAATTAAAAAAGTTTGTATTGTCAAAAGCACTAAGGAGGTTACATTAGAAAACTTATTAATATGGTTAAGCTTTCTTAAAATTTCTGATGTTCTACGCAAATTTATTATTTGTTTCTTTCACAAGAACCTTCTCAAAAAAGAATTATCGAAATCGGCCTAGTCGTTCACATTTGACACCGTGACATAGAGAAATAGGGACTCATTTTTATATATACAGATAGATTATTCGTTTCGCAGAAATAAACCTACCATGGAACCGTTAAACATTCATTATTCTGAAGATATGGTTCTTATAGAAAAGTTATACAAAATCACTTAAACAATTCGTAATTTTTTCACATGAAATAATGAAATAGATTAATCATGTCTTCTTTGATTTGTTTATAACTTAACCGAAATCTGTCTAATGGAGGAAATCTTTATTGAAGCTCACTACAGACGGAGTGGCGACGCTTTAATATAATCAAAAACAATGAGCGAGCGTGAAGCAATTCATATGTGTTCCGTACTTAACAAAAAATGATTATTTTTTCAAAGCTTTGAGGGAAATTAGGGTATCAATAAAGTATAACATCGAAAGAATTACTTTATATATTCATATATAGATTATTAGTTGAATCTGCGACTGCGACATTTTCATTAATGTAGTCAAATTGTTTTATAAATAAGAAACATACGTATAAATACTTCAACGAAATTTTTGCTGTGTATTACTGCAAAGAGCTTATAGTCATTCACGCTCTAGATTAAGACCCCCGCAACCCCCCTTGCGGTTGGAATTTTGTAAAAATCCTTTATTAGCTGACCTCTACTCGTTAAAAGGAATAATCCTACCAAATTTCAAGTCTCTACGCCTCATAGTTCCACAGATATCGTGATGCGTCAATAGGTATATATATATATATATATATATATATATATATACCAGGTGGACTTTAAGTTCAGCATTTCTTTTTCGCACATAGACGCCTACTGAAAATGTTTTATCCCATATTTCTAATCTATTACATATATTATGTATATAAAAGAGATATAGATCTATTTGTAAATAAAGTTTAAAATAATATAAATTAAAGTTAGATACTGAATCAATAGCTCGCATGCTTCGACTACTTAACTAAGCAACGAGTATATTTATGACAACTTTTAAACACAAACTATGTTATAGGCTGAAAATAAGTTGAGACGTGTAATCAAAAGCGCAACAAATCTGCGAAACTTAATAATATACTTTCAATTATAGAAATTATAGAAATATTAAGTGAAGTAGTGGATCACAAATTTTGATGACGCAGCAAAACAAATTGCCAAATATATTAACATATAAAACAAGCGCGCAATCTTCGAAAATTTGAAGTCTCTCCCACCTATAGTATACCACCACCTATATGTAGTTACAACCTACAGCTATATACGAAGGTACCTTGGCTGACACCGACTCCAAATATAAGTATACGAAGAACACTATAAAAGAATACGCAATTATTTTATACTTTTTAGAGCATTTTAATATATTTGTAAGTCTGTTTTGAAGGCGGTTCTTTTTTTGTTAAAATTTTTATATATTTTTTAATTTTTAGTGAATCTGAAGTAAACGTGTTGCAATGCAGCAACAAACGTAAGCTCATTGCTAATTGATTACAGACACTTATATTTTCTGCCTTAAACCGCAGCCTTACTGTAAGCCGTTGAGGAGATCCATTGATCTTCATATTTAACTACGACTAGCACTTGACCATACCGAAGTTACGGTAGGCAACTCAAATATCTGGATAGCCTATAGAAGATTCTGTCGAGTATCGTTCATTTGCTCCTAAGAATTGAAGAGTTCCGTCACTTTGTCATGGAATCCATCATTAGAACCTAATCAAACTATCACAAAACAACCCTTGAAGTATATTCGTCCCAATAAAAAAAAAACCATCGAAATCGGTTAGCGTAATCTTCAGTTATTCGTCCATTTGTCGCGCACATGCCTAATGCAAATTTAACACTTATCCGGTTTTCTCATGGATGCCATCATCAGAACTGGATTTAAAAAAAAAGGGACCCTATGACGAGCACCACCTTTCATTTAAAAGAAAAATCATCGAGATCGGTCCACCCAGTCGGGAGATATGAGGTAACACACATAAAAAAAAATACAGACGAATTGATATCCTCCTTTTTTTGAAGTCGGTTAAAAATAGGGAGTTATTTTCTCTTATCCAGGTTATTCATAATATGTAAAAGATGAAATTGGTTACTGTGGCTTATCCTTTAGATAATTACCTTCATTTTTAAGATATACTCTTCTGGGAACATCTATTGGCCCACCTTAGAGTTTGGTTTCGATGGCCCCTACCGAAATATTATTGCTAGATTGAACAAAAACCATTGATGCAGTTTTAAACCTGGTACTTTTTACCATCTTTTTCGTAGCACATTAATTTGATCTATCTCGTAAGGTTTAGCCACAAAAATATGTTTGTTACGACATTACATTACAAATCTTTTAAAATGTCGCCTTTTTTAGGATTATATATATATAAACCTTTCTCTTCAATTGCTCTATCTATTTTTGGATTAAAATCGTTGGATATTTTAAAAGGCCTAAGTTAAGTGAGAGTAAAGAGACGCGGAAAAAGGAATAATCCTACCAAATTTCAAATATCCACGCTTTATGTTTCCAGAGATATCGTGATGAGTAAATAGATACCTGGATATCTCTATTAAATATATACATAAGAAACCGTTCCTTATATTATTATATAAGAGTGTAAGACCGTGAGAAATCTTTTAATGTTGATCAATATAAGTGGCCTTAATTTACATACAAAAATATTACAAATAACCGTAGGTGTTATTCAGTATGAAAAGGTTATATTTCTAACGACATGAAAGAGTCATCAATTCGTTATTGTGAAGTGACCCGTGGAATAGTGACAAATAGTGGAGGGACGAGATTGATTGACGACTCAATGTGATAATGCTGAAAATCTATCCGAAGATGATAACTGAATACAACCACGTGAAAGGAAGGTGACCTTGTATATACAACTAGCTGAACCCGCGACTGCGTAGCGTCTGCGTAGAATGTTTCTTGGGTAGCATTTTTATTAATTAAGGCAAATTAATTTACAAATAAAAACATACGTATAAATACTTCGATGAACTATTTGCTGTGTACTACTGCAAAGAGCTTATAGTCCTTTTTCAGGCTCTAGATTAACGCTGTACCAAATTTCAGTAAATTTCGTAATACCCATTCTTAGCTGAGTCCTACTCGGCAAAAGGAATATTCCTACCAAATTTTAAGTTTACGCCTTATGTGATGAGTCAATAGTTAACACCCCCACAACCCCCCTTTCGGGTGGAATTTCGTGAAACCCTTTCTTAGCTGACCTCTACTCGGCAAAAGGAATAATCCTACCAAATTTCAAGTCTCTACGCCTTATGGTTCCAGAGATATCGTGATGAGTCAATAGATATCTGGATATCTCTTTTATAACGATGTTGCATAAATTTAAATTTATACCAGCTCATCTAACTTATTGCGTAAAAAATAGGGACACCCCCCATTTTCTCTTATCCAGGTTTTTTATAATATGTAAAAGATAAAATTGTTTACTTTGGATTATCCTTTAGACAAGTACCTTTACTTTTAAGATATATAATTCCGTAGCACATTAATATGATCTATCTCGTTAGGTTTAGCCACATAAATATGTTTGTTATGATATCACATTACAAATTCTTGAATTGCTCTACGTATTTCTGGATTAAAATCCGTTGAATATTTCAAAAGATCTAAAAGTTAACTGAGAGTTAAGAGGCTCCATTTTATATTGTGTAAAAATTTATGAAATAAACGTCAAATTGTATTATTCAATCTAAACTAATATTATAAAGAGGAAACATTTGTGTTTTTTTATGTATTTGTAACGTTATCACACAAAAAATAGTGAACCGATTTCAAATATTTTTTTACCATTAGAAAGCTGCATTTTCATTGAGCGACATAGGCAATTTAAATTTCTCAAAAATAAATAGGGATCCCTGATAAAATGCATTGATGTAACCCAAGGTGTGAAAAAATTGGTCGCAAAATCTGTCATCGCGTGGACTGCGAAAACTATTGATGATGGAACAAAATAATGTTCTACAATATTATAGAACGTATTAATATCTACAAAAAAGTCTACGATACCATATATCCAACTACTGTACTTCTGCCACTATAACTACTTTTTAACGTTTTAAAAGTTAATATAATTGCCGACAATAATCACACCACATTATTTATAATTCTGTATTAACTCTTATCCTACTTAATGAATTGTTAAAGATCGTTTCCATATCTGTTAAATACCTTTCAAATTATTAAAATCGGACATTCCATTCAAAAAATATAACGAATTTTAAAATGTCAATCTAAAGAAAATAATGTATCCCGAGTCGAAGTTCTCCTCTCTAATATTATAGTAGAATGTTTTGCATCTTGAATTTTGTTTTTATATTTAAAGTTATTTGTTAATACGGTGTTATAAATATAGTAAAATCAATAATTTCTCCTATTTTTATGTATAAGTTAAACAAAATAAGTAATATAAAGCTAGGAAAATGAGTAAAATGTTGTATTTATAATGAAGCTGCAACGGAGTTGTTAAAGTTGACACGGCGACATTGTATTTGATATATACGCGATATCTAATACCTACTTGCCGCTGAAAGTCATAACTTAAGCTAATAAAACTGTATTTTCTTCTCTGAAACAGCTTCATTAATAATTCAACACATATATTTAGTAAAAAAAGAAGATTTTGTTCGCTGTTTAATTAATATTTTAATAAAAATTGAGCCGTGGTGTTCCACGGGACAAACTTTGCATTGTATAAAATGAAGTCGCTTCGGCTATCTTTTTGCTTAGATCTTTGAAACCATTTAACGGATTCTAAATCAGTTTTCATTAATAGATAGAGTGATTCTAGAGGATAGTTAAATGTATAATACTTATATATAATAGTATAGAAAACTCGAAAATTCAATGATTTGTAAATCGACTAATTTGACGTCGTTACAAAAATATTATTTGCGCTTAAAACATAAACACTGGCTAAACCTTACGAGATAGATCAAATTAATGTGCTACGGAATTGTATATCTTTAACAGATCGATCAAAAAGTCCTGGATGGTTTACATTTATCTCTAAAGGATAACTCACACTATCAATTTTTATCTTTTATATATTACTAAAAATACGTGTTATTAACCAAGCTTTTTTATACAGTAATGTTTTATTTATTATTCAATTAAATACATTATATACGTTGTATAATTCAAGGAGATTAAAAGTGCTCTTAATAACATTTCATTAAATTAGATATCTTAGATGATATCAGTTATTTAAAAAGCGTTTCCTTTCGGGCGAGGACACTTCATTATCCACTAAGTATACTCGTATTTTCACTTACATTAAGTTTTTAATTCAAAGTAGTAGTTTTTGAAATTAGCGCATTCAACAAAATAAACTGAAGAGGTAAGTGCCCCTTTTTAATTATATTGTAACCATAGCTACCTTAGAATAAGTAAATTTATACTTAAATGTCTTGCAAGTTGAGGCTTATGGCGGAAACTGACTATTTAATTCTTAATAAATCTGCAAACGACCTGTCTTGGAGTACTTTTAGGTGTTGTTTGGGTTCTTTATAGCTATTTATAACTTTTATTAGTCATTTAATAGCATAACATATTTTCTAGATTATTTACTAGCTGTACCCCTTGGTGTCATTCGCATAGGTCAATATCCCAAGGTAATATGGGTTCCATTCAGGGTGCCATGGCCAGGATTACATAATATAATGAGTCTAGTTGACCCAGCAAATGTTGTTTTGGCATTTAATAACTACTATCGCTATTACAAAATAGGGGTTTTTTAATGCCACTTTATAAAAAAATGTTAAGGGTGGACAACCCCTAACACTTAGGAGTATAAAAAATAGATAATAGCCGATTTTCAGATCTACTGAATATGTAACTACTAGTTGACATGATACGATAGTTCTGTCTAATTGGGCAATCAGAAATATAGGCATCTCTTTCTTTTTAAGTCATAATGTGTACTATTTATTTCGCTTCTCGGTAACTGTTGTAACAAAATATACGTAGGGAGAACACCAGACAATAGGAAAAACAAACAATAAATCAATTAGAATGTAACCGTTACTAACGGTGCGTGTGTTGCATCGAAGGTCGTGGTTTTTTGTGGTATTTTATAAACTGTGAGAGTTTATTAGTGATTATTTGTGTTTGTGATTATATAAGTGATGTGTATATCGGGTTGTGGTCTTCCTAGCCGTCACGGCCATGATGACATGCGGACGTCCTCGTACGCCCTTATGATATATCGTCTGAAAATAACACAATATTTATAGTTCCCTTCAGTCAAAAGACTGGACCGGATACAATACTTTTTTTAGGCTGGACCAACCCTTTTTTTTAGTGTCCCTTCAGCTTACTACTGGACCGGACGATTTTTTTTTGTATCCCTTCAGTTTACTACTGGAGCGGACGAACTTACTCTTTTCTCTTTTTTTATTACTATTATTATTATCAGTGCCAGATAGAGTACTGCTATCGACAGCCTCATGATCAGTGTCAACCGCCGTCACGGCCATCCTCTTCACCACCGATTTTATTACAGTTACTCTGTTTAATTAGACTACACTCTGATACTGAGTCAAATATGAAAGAAAATTTTAAGCAACTTATCTGTAATACAACACGATGCTTTGGAACACGCGTTGATCTGCTTGCTGGCGCCCGCTGTGGCGTCGTCCTTCCGCCGGTAGCATTTGGAGCACGTAGAGACCACGTGCCCTGGTTCACCGCAGATGTAGCAAGTGGCTGGACGCGTAGAGCTAAGTGTTGATCTTGATTGTGCCACTTTGGCTGAAACAGTTAACAATCACATCAGGATCGAAGTTAATTAATGTAAAGGTGAGCTCGCCATTTATTGCCGAGGTGCCAGGTTGTCGGCAATTTTTTTGAAGATGGGCTCCATTCCGGAATAAAATAATGACATCATATCATTGCCAACTGCTGAATTATGCGGTCGTCGATTAGGAGGTGGATTCGGCACTTCTGATATCGCGTTCTGATCTTCCACCGTTTAAATAAAGACAACCATAGTCAATTTTTACAGAGATTATTTATTACTTTCAACTAAATTATTATTTTATTTGTAATTAAATGACAATAACTAATAATTTATGGGTGAAAGGTGTAAGTTTTAATTTTTATGATATGAGCCTATAAATACAAGATGGACTTTGTTAGCTATCTCAAAGTTTTGCTCAACATGACTCTACACCAGAGTCTTAATTTAATAAACAAAAGATGGCAATGTATAGTTTAACTATTAGCAAACATAAAAATCATAACATTTGGTAGTCTTTTACATTTAAGTCCCAAGTGTCACTTAAGTGACGCTCAACCTGCGGGGTTTTCGATGCAAAAAATGTTCATGGCAAGTGACTGAATTTATTAACTCCATTTACATCAGATAAATTACTCATTATTTTTTCCTTCTTTGATATGCTACTTAGAAAAGAAAAATGTTTTTCCCGACATGCGAAGGGGTATATCTCGGGCTTTTCAACCTCTACATAGACGAACTCATCGGGAGGCTCAGCAGAGCTGGCGTCGGATGTTCGGTGGACGGAATCACTATGAACAATATCAACTATGCAGATGATATGGTTCTGTTGAGTCCCTCGATCGGGGGTCTTAGGAGGTTGATAAAAATCTGTGAAGAGTATGCGCAGGTGAATGGACTCAGCTACAACCTCAGAAAGAGTGAATATCTTATCTTCAGGGGTAAAAATAAACCGTTAAATTTTGATCCACAAATACAATTGTGTGGAACGCCCCTGAAGAGGGTGGCTGAGTTCGAGTACCTCGGGCATATTGTAACGGAATGTCTGGGTGATGACAGCGACCTGGAACGTGAGCGTAGGGCATTATCCGTTCGAGGCAATATGCTGGCACGCAGATTTGTATGTTGTACGACGCAAGTAAAGCTGGCACTAATATGAGCCTGTGGACACGTGCAGTCTGTGGACCTATAGTGCCTTGAGAGTTCAGTATAACAACGTGTTGAGGATGCCACGGTGCTCTAGTACGTCAGCAATGTTTGCGGATGCACGGGTGGATGATTTCTACGCGATCATCCGCAAACGTGCTGCGTCATTGATGTATAGGGTGATAGGCAGCACCAACATCCTCCTCAGCACGTAGGCCAAAAAGTGGGATAGCCCTCTCTGGAGGCATTGGAATGGTATACATACCGGGCTTGGGAGAGTCACGTCAAGCGGCCTAGCTATAAGGCCAAAAGTAGTGTAAGTTTCTAGTACATAAGACATACTAACATAGTTTAAGCTTGTATATATTATTAACAATATTTTTTCGTATTTTCCTATTTTGTCTCTATCATTATGTAAAACTATATGGGCACATTGACGGCCTGAAATAAAAATTATTATTATTATATATCGATTTTGCATGGACACGCCGACACCATTCGCTGTTAAGATACGTCACACTACGTATTCTGACTCTAGTAGTGAATACTCGCAGTATTTACTTATAGCGGTTCATTCTAATAAAGTCGGTATAGTTTTATGTTATGAGCCAGTTGAAGGGGTTCACATCACAGCTGCTATTTATGACTCATTTGGAGATCCTGAAAATGTCATCAACTTTACAGGAGAAGTAATAAAGTAAATAAAGGCTCCTATGAGAGAGGAGACCTATGCCCAGCCGTGGGACGTTAATGAAATCAAAATCAAATTAAAAATATCTTTATACAAGTAGGCATATTACAGCACTTTTGAATCGTCAAATTATATTTTTTTTCCACGCTCTGATTCTAATATACGTCTGATGATGGTACTCAAGAACGGCTTAAAATCTAAAGTAACGAGAGTTCCTTCGCGCTCTCATCCGAGAAGAAGCCACAACAAACTCCGTCGGTTATTTTTTTTTGTTACCATCATTATTACAATATAATATTAGTTTACTATATTTTAATTAAAATTAGAGCAATTCGTTCACTCCCAGGCGTTTCTATCGTCTCGGTAATCTTGCAACTTATAATACGACTTTTCTATCAACCTTCTTTTAACAAAGAGTTTGAATTTATTAATTGACATCTCTAAAACGTCTTGTGGGAGTTTGTTATAGAAACCTATACAGTTACCCTTAAATGAGTTGTTAATCTTATGCAGCCTACTAGAATTTATAACAAGTTTGTTTTTATTTCGTAAGTTACATTCACTCTTTTTACTAAAAGAGTCAATGTTTTTATGTACGTAAAACAAGTTTTCTAATATGTATATGCAGTGAACTGTCATTATGTTAAATGCCTTGAATTTGTATACTCTATATCTATTTTATAGTATAATCGGCTACTAATTACCTTTATCTTTAATAAATAATAACTGCGAAAGTCCAAACCTGTTCCACTGTCGCTTATAGAGGTATCGATAACTATCAATCTCAGTGAAAGGGGTCCACAGATTAAAGGAATATAAATTGTATGTATTTTTGCGAAGTTCACTAGTTGTTAGCTTGCTCCACCCTCGTGCTTTAGAGAGCACGTCTAGCTGTCACTTCTCTGACTCCCATCTATCTAATCTGATGTGAAGAAGTAGAGATTGCAAGGGTATTATCGCATACATTGCAGCACTATAATATCTCCTGTGTGTTTTTGGAATTATATAATAAGGAAATCATTGAGAAACAGTAAGAATGTTGACGCAACACGAATTTATTTCCAAATGAATTAAACAAAGTAAAACATTCTTTCAGAACATCGTTTATCCAAATCGCATTATGTAATATATTTGACATCGATTTCGTTATAATAACTATATAACAAAACATTTACATAGTTAAAAGTTTTGTTACATACGTAATAAAACGATGGTAGTATCCGATTTTATAGCCCAGCCATACAAAATCGGATACCCTATCCATAAAACATATTTATTAATTTTATATTCGCTAATTAAATAAAACTTTTAATGTGACAAAGTTTAAGAAACAAAAAAAATATAATAAAATATGTAATTAGCTGTTTAACCAAATGTTATTCTACTGTAAAAACATAACTAGGTTAAAAAGTCCATATAATTTTGTCTTTAATCGGATACTCTGAGTGTAATAGATTTGTTATAATCGAATACTTTGTCTATAAAACTTTGTCATTATTGTATACTCTAAGTATAATTACTTTGTTGTAACCGAATACTTTGTCTAGAAAACTTACTCATAGTTGGATATTCCGAGTGTAATTATATCGTAAATATTTAATTCATTGTCCATATTACTTGTAATAATCGGATACATTGAATGTAATAACTTTGTTACAATCGAATACCTTGTCTATATAAGTTTGTGATAATCGGATACTCTGAGTGTATTAACTTTGATATTTTAATACATTATCTATAAAACTTTGTTGTATAAAGATAAATTAAAAAAAAACAACGCGAATATAATAATATTATGTGATTTTTATTTCAATCTTTACTAATCTAATTTTAGAGTTTCGTTTCATGTTTACAATTTCGATAGTTAAACTATTACATTATATTACTTTCTTAATGAAATTCAATAATAATATGAAAAGTACTTAAAAATCAATAAATTGAAATCAGTAATTACTAATTGAAAGTTTTTTATTCACGTGTTGCATGCAGTTTACTGTGTACAAGTTTTAAGTGACAGTGAAGCAATACTATATTCATGTAGAAGCGTATTTTGCTTTACAATTCAAAGAAGATGAAAAACATCAAGTTTTACATTTACAACATATCATAGATCAACATTTATGAGCGCTATTCGTAATAAAATACAGAAAACATCTTTATTCACATGAAAAGTCGTGATGCTGATCTTAATCATGGCCTATATTTAATGAGCTCAGCCATTTTCTGTAGTTATTCATAAAAAACAATCTACAAGATTTCAACAACATAAACATTACAGAAAAAATAACAAAGATATATCATTTTATACAATCTTTTAACTTTCACCATAAGTTTAACATAAATATCACTAATGACAGTATAAATTTATAGAAATTGTTACACTACATCAATTTAAGTACCCTAAATATTGTAAAGACAAAAAGACCTTTAAAAACTGACCATAGCTTAGAAAAATATAGTAAAGATTAGGAATAAAAAGTAAAATATTGAATGTTATTTTCTATGTTGAGGGTCCTTATGTAATAGACTCGATTTAGAGAAGTGTGACACCAGATAGATATAGTCCACTAAATAATTAGGAGAAGATGAGGTGGATAATTACGAGAATAATTAGGAGGTGGAGGAACAGAGCAAAATCTCGAGGATAGTGACTATATTTGTTCTAATTAATTAAAATATAAACAGTTATGATCTCTGATTAGAGCTCTTTATATTTGAATTTAAATACCCTGAAATAAAGAAGATTGATATAGATAGAGTTGCTAATTAGAGTCCCTATGCAATGGGCAAGAAATATAACTTCCTTATGATAGGGATGCCTTTATTTAAGGTTCCTAACCCTTATGATATTAATTAGATTAATGTACTATTCAAGGGCCAGCCACTCTAGGATTCTTAATTCGGTGTAGTGTAACAAGTGTTTTAGAAGTTCAACAATTAACATAACATAATAATAAAACTGTTATTAAAGATTTCTTCAATTTTAAAAAGAATAAAGAAGTCTTTGCTACAATTTTGCGTAATATAAATATAAAGAATTTACCAAACAAAAATGAAAAGAGTCTAGTTGAAACTGGTTTAAACCAGTTTAAACTAGACTTAACTGCTTTTCCTATTCATCCTATAACTCCACAGCTCTAATTCAAAACGAATATATTTTAGTTAAATTGTAATGAGAGCATGACAGACGTAAATAAAGAAAAAACTGTATTTACATAAATGGATTTCTTATAACATAATAAATATGGCACTAAATCATTGGCACTGAAACCATTGGTATATCATTAATCATTTGTCGGATTTGTCCAAAATAAACAATTAGCAATCGTGACATTCGAGTGACCTTTTCTTTCTTTCTTCGGATACTTCTTCGGGATCTTCTCTGTTGAGCTCTTCGCTGTCTCTTCCGAGTCTGATGAAGTGATCTCGTGCTCTGTGCTTTCTTTGAGGATAGCCTCTAACTACTAAATCGGAACTCTGTTCGTTACCCAGTTTTTCTTCGTCTGTAGATCTGCCAAGTCGAATGAATTTTGGGTCACGCCCGAATCTCACGAAATTGGATCCACGTTTGGAAACAGGTCCATCATATTCATCTTCATAGGTTTTTAGTAAGGATATCAGGTCGTCAGTTGTAAAAGTTATTGGTTGAGATCTGCCAAAGCGTAGAAAGCTGTTCCCTTTACGAGAAGGTCTTTGGAAAGCATCTCGTAGTTCTGCTGCTGTTGCCTCTGGTGGGTAGGATCTTCCGAACCTAAGAAAAAATAAAGGAAATATTTCAATTTTCAAGTACTAGCATCATTAAAAGCATCATCAAAGGTTTAGTCCGATTTCTAGCTGAAGATTTTAACGATATTATAGTTTAAATGTTCTGAACATCTAGATCGTTAAAATGAACTCTATTAGTAAAGTTTTACATTTTGTAACGGACTTATAGAAGTCCTTATGATCTTGTGTTATGTTGTTTGAAACTACGTTGTCTGAATTTTTATTTTTAATTCTGCTGTATCTGATCATTATATGGCTTAGGATAAGCTTTAATTTAATTGTACAGCGACGAAGGGTTGCGAGGTTCAGTTAGTTAATCTAAATCTTTGACTACAACATCATCATTGGCATTTGTTGTGGTATCATCAGATTTAAATTCATATATCTGTATATTAATAATATGATTTTGATATAAGAAACTGTACACAAGGCTTTATTATTCGTAGATAAAAGATAAGATATTCGTTGACAGTATAGCTTATTAGGAAACGGTTTTATTACGAAAATTAATATAATTTGTTTGACAAATTGTACTAGCCCCTTAGTTAATTAAGGAAACAAGGAGAAGATAATTGTTAAATGTAAAATTTCATTGACTTAATTATAGAACGTCAAAGGGGCCATGGCTTAAATGGTTCAACGTTTGACTTCGTGCTAGTTTTTGGAATTACAATAAAGATTGTGCACTGCATTTTCTTCATATATTAGTGAATTAAAGCTCTTACATCTGTACTAGTGTAGATAAGTCAAATAACAAAACCAGAAGCCAGTAGGATTAAGCTTAAAAAACCTTGCAATATGTTGTTTTCAAACTATCCATTTCTAAGCCTTCTTCTAATACCCTCATTTTTTTTATCAATGTGAACTTTTGCAGATGAAGAAAATATAGTGATTTTGTGATGATACTTCCAATCTCATAAGTTTCTTTTAATAAAGGTTTTGTTTTTATAGAGTAACATTAAAGAATTACTAAAAAACCTAAAGTATAATGAGTTCATTCACGCTCTTTATTATGACAATATTATTAAAGATGTTTTATTCAAATTACAGTCATTCAATTCCTCTCGAGTTTTTTATCGATTTTACGTACGATATTGAAATTAGCTTTCTTAAAATTAATTATTATTGAATTGTACACATTTACCTATAAATGAATAGATCATATTTGTAAATTTTAATTAAAACAATTCGCAATAAACCCTATAATAGGTAAGGTAAGTAGCAGCCTTCTCACTCATAGGAGAGAGGATTGGGACCCATCACGCTGATACCTTACAATAGAAAGTAGTATATCAATGTAATACCTTATCATACTTCTATCTATTGAACTCCTGCGTCTGGCTTCAAGGTCTGGAGATCGTCTCACTGGATTGGGGACCACACCAACGATTAAGCAGAGGAACACGACCCCCATAATTCTTCTGCTACTTGTCATGTTTACTAGAAAAGAAAAAGTAATATAAATACATATTAAAACACAAAAACTAAGTCTAATGAATGAAATCGCCTATAAGATATCAACTAATTATACTGTTCCCTAAGTATTATTGAAATGAAACCTCTTTAGAGTAAAATGTTTGCGGATGAAACGCTAATCACGCGTTTCATCCGTAAAAATTCGCGTCACGATGATGTGCAGCGTTTTTTATGCTAAGTCGTTTGAAGGTTAGGTAGTTTTAATATTTACAAATAACATGTGGCACTTTTAATTACAATTCGTCATTTGAGATTTCATGAAATTATTTCTTTTTATTTTGGACACTTTTAATATTTTAATGACAATGAAATTCATTGTATTGCGAAGCTATCTTCCGTTTTCCTTCCCAAATATAAGCAGTACTTAAATATTTGCCAAAGAAGTTTCACTTTTGACATGCGTACCTTATACGCACGCACTTTTAACTACGTTATTGCTGAAAATTTAGCGCTTGATTGTGATCTCACCTCATGTTAAGTGATGATAAAGTCTAAGATGGAAGCGCGCTAATCTGGTAAGAGGCGATATACCCTTATGGTTTCTAAACAGCATCGTACCGGAACACAAATCTCTTTGTTTGGCGATACGTCTATGGTGGCAGGGTGGTAACTAGTCACGGCCGAGCCTCGCACTAGTCCAGACTTAGACTAATTAGAAAATACAATTTCCCCACGGGGTCGGACCCGGGAGCTCTGCTAGCAAAGCGAGTACTCGTACTACTGCGCTAGCGAGACCGTCAAATTATTATTTCATGCATAAGTAACTTTACCACACCCCGCTGTACCTCCGCTTTCTAAATCTCTGATATTTTCTAAGATATTCATTGAAATAAAGATTTTTTAATTGCTGACAACTTAGCGCTTGACTAAGATGGTAGCGTGCTAATCTGGTAAGAGGCAATATACCCTTATGGTTTCTGAACAGCATCGTACCGGAACACAATTCTCTTTGTTTAGCGATACGTATTTGCTGGCAGGGTGGTAACTAGCCACGGCCGAAGCCTCATAACAGTCCAGACTTAACAAATTAGAAAATACAATTTCCTAAATTCGTCCTACCGGGGATCAAACCCGGGGCCTCTGCTAGCAAAGCGAGTACTCTCAACACTGCGCCAGCGAGGCCTTCAAAGTCCGTTATCAACTGATATGTCTGCACCCAGAAGAAACACATAAGAAAGTTAATAATGGTTTTAAACCTATAATACTATTCTACGATTCTTCATTATTATATAAAATACTTTGAATGACTTAAAACACAATACAAACTAAGAACTGTCACTAGGCGAATATTCCTTCATTCTCCTGTGCTACCTCTCTGATACCAAACGCCCCACTCAAAAAATAATTAGTCCACTAATCACAGTCGTCATGAAAACGACGACTAAACAGAAGTGTTGATTAAATTTGAGAATTTCCGGAATAGCGTTAAACTGGATGTAGGGCATGTACACGTTTCGCTGATATAATTACAAAGACCCCAGCATAATAAACAAATATAGTAATTTAATAGCAATCCACAAATAAAATTATCATGATCGCTAACACTCACTCGCTTATTCATACTTTTTTATTTAGCATAGTGACTCGTTCGAAAGCTCAGAGTCACTCAGCGTGCGATGGAGAGGGCTATGCTCGGAGTTTCTCTACGCGATCAAATCAGAAATGAGGAGATCCGTAGCAGAACCAAAGTCACCGACAAAGCCCTACGAATCGCGAACCTGAAGTGGCAATGGGCGGGGCACATAGTCCGACGGACCGATGGACGTTGGGGCCGGAAGGTGCTGGAGTGGCGTCCCCGCACCGGACGGCGAAGTGTAGGGAGACCCCCCACAATGTGGAGCGACGATATAAGGAGGGTCGCCGGTAGCCGATGGAGCCAGGCGGCGCAAGACTGGGCCTTGTGGACGTCATTACGTGAGATCTATATCCAGCAGTGGACGTCCATTGGTTGAAGCGAGTGACTCTTTTTGCAAGAATATGGAAAGAAGTGTTTCTTCAATAACAGTTAAATACTTTATAACAACAGCCTGCCAATAATAATAACAGCCTGCCAATCCGCAGTGGAGCAGCGTGGTGGGTCTATGCTCTAAAAACCCTCGCTCCTCGGAGTGAGGAGGCCTGTGCCCAGTAGTGGGACAAAAAGTAACTAGCAGCCCATTAAGGCTGCTACTTACTTTTTTACTTAATAACAAATATTTTTAAAAACATAAATAGAGAGTTTAAATGTGTGTCCCTATAGTTAGACTCACTTAAATTTTAAATGTGCCCGTAAATGTAAAGGTCAATAACAGAAGGTCGTTTCGGCAGCCACTATGGCGCCGGCCTTCCCGTTTATAGAACAAGTTTAAAGGATTTATATGTATCAGAAAATAGTTCTTTTCACAAACAATATTTTCAGTTAATCCTTACTAATACTATAAACGTGAAAGTAACTCTGTCGCGATCTCACCCCGAAACCACTGAAGAGATATAAATGAAATCTGTAAAAAAAGTGCGAGCGAACAAAGTACACATGTGAGAAGTGAAACTTCTTTGGCAAACTAATTTTTCCTAGACTTAGAGGGAGGGAAATAGCAGCATATGTTTGTGAAATGTAATTGTCATTAAAATATCAAATTACGAATTGTAAATAAAAATGCTACAGGTTTTTTGGTCAATATTAGAAATCATTAATAAAATTTTGTTTTTCATAAGTTTAAATTAGCATCAAAAAGGCTGCACATATTCGTGACGCGCCCAAAGAACTTTTACTTCAAAAGCTTTGAAATAAGTTTCTAGTTATTATACATTGTTGAAGAGTTAAGAAAATGCTTATGTCGCTTTTCATCTCGCATTTGTAAATTTGGATAGTTGTGGTTTCAGTATTGAAAAATGGCGAGTGTTTAATAGTTTTTATAAAACAGAAGGAAAATATTGGTTTTAATTTACACTTTTTCAGTAATAAACTTAAATAGCCGTAATTCTGACTTAATTTGTCAAAAACACGATAACTCTAGAATAGTTCACCTTTGCATAACGCTAAGAGGATTTAAATTATCTCAAATATAGACACCTCTGTCACCTTTGAAAGGGATTACGTTGAATTGCCAGTAATCCTGTATATTATAGATGATGTTGTTTTATATTATTGTTTTATTTATAAAAGGTAAGAAGCAGCCCATTAACGTACCACTGCTGGGCACAAGCCTCCTTACTCATAGGACAGAGTATTTGTATAGCATAGACCCACCACTTCCGGTTGGCAGGTATAGTACACAAGTGCACTCTCTATTCCTTCACTCTCATAGATCGTCGTCGTCGTCGTCGCTTCAACCGATGGACGTCTACTGCTGGACATAGGTCTCACGAAATGATGCCCACAAGGCCCGATCTTGCGCCGCCTGGCTCCAGCGGCTACCGGCGACCCTCCTTATATCGTCGGTCCACCTTGTGGGGGGTCTTCCTACACTGCGTCGTCCGGTGCGGGGTCGCCATTCCAGCACCTTCCGGCCCCAACGTCCATCGGTTCGTCGGACTATGTGCCCCGCCCATTGCCACTTCAGGTTCGCGATTCGTAGGGCTATGTCGGTGACTTTGGTTCTGCTACGGATCTCCTCATTTCTGATTTGATCGCGTAGAGAAACTCCGAGCATAGCCCTCTCCATCGCACGCTGAGTGACTCTGAGCTTGAAGCTCATAGATCGACATGACGGCAATCCAACACGAGTGCAGTGTGAAGTTGGTTTTAGATCTTTAAAACTATTCACGAGTTTTATATATATGTCACTAAATACGGATTTCTCCATATACCGACAGGAATGACGCAAGTCACACCGCAGGAAACTTTAGGCTATATAAATAAAATATTTACTTCAAGGTAACTAGAGCTGTACCTTTTACATAATAGTGAAAGTGAAGTAACTAAAAGTTTCTTAATACGATTTAAATTTATTTCAAAAACAATGTAGTTACCTTATCACCTTACAGTCTAGGCTGGTCGGAGGCTTGAAGAGGATAATTGCGGTTAGGGCAATACGAGGGTACCGTACAGTATCCTGGACGGCAGCGACTCTTCTGGCTGGCGACCCTCCGAGGGAGCTACGGGCGGAAGTCCTAGCGACTGTCCATCGGCACAGGACAGCTGCGAGGGCTCAAGGCCTGCGGCCTGATGCCGATGAGGTCCGTAGGATCAGGGTCCTAGCCGACCAGGCTCTGATTCAGAAATGGAAGGAGGACCTCGGGTCCCCAGCGGCGGGCGTGGCCACAGTGGAAGCGATTCATCCTCACCTGGACCAATGGCTCTCCAGGGGGCACGGAACGCTTTCTTACAGACTGGTGCAGATTCTGACCGGGAATGGTTGTCTTGGAAAGTTCTTACACTAAATCGGCCGAGAGGAGTCGCTCAATAACTGCCATGAGTGTGGTGCAGCTATTGACTCAGCACACCACACAGTGGCAGAATGCGCAGCCTGGGGACCTCAGCGTCACCTCTTGGTGGTACTGATTGGCGAAGATCTCTCGCTGCGGAGCATTGTAGGCGCGATGCTCTCCAGTGAGAAGTGTTGGGCGTGAATTACCTTCTTCTGTGAGTAGTCTCGCTAAAGGAGGCTCGCGAACGAGAGAGGGACAATGCAGTAGATGCCCCGTCTCATCGCCGAAGAAGGCAGGATTCTAGGCGGCGCATGTTTGCGCACCTTCTGCCGTTGAATCCTCAGTCGGACTCATCCGAGAAACCAGGTAGAAATGCGCAAGCTGATCCTCTGGTGTCTCACTCATGGAAGAAGAGAGTTTCGCTGGGTTTTAGTGGGGATTGCGAGTCTCCTCCCTCGCAGAGTTCCACACTCCCGAGCTACGGGTCGGTGTTAGTGCGTAAATGCATTTCCCAGCGAGAAAAAAATGGCTGGTCGGAGGCTTCGGTCATATTTAGTTACCCTACTAGCAAAGACGCACTATTCGATGTTGACCATATGACTGTCACCTCTTATTTCTATCTGTATCATCACTTGCCATCAGGTGAGATTAAAATCAAGCGCTAACCTCTCAGCAATAAAAAGAAACTCCCACATCCAGAGTACTTCTCTTCCTAATGATTATAAAATACGTATGAATAGAAAGTATAGTTTCAATTCAGTTTATTGCATGTTATTAGTAAACTTTGGTAGTTAAACTTTAAATTAACGTCAGTAAAGTTGGTGGGTTTATTCGTTAACTTTTCAAAAGCAGTTAAATTTAGTGTTTAGTTATTAATATAATGTATATTAAATTTTACCTAGCAAAAGGGATAGATTTACTACGTTACCAAAAACATTCTACTGTCAATGGTCGTGGAGTAATATTTTTTTATAATAAAATTTATTTTTTTTGGTATATTTAACGAAGAGATCTAAATGGACTATAACGAGACGAGGACAGAACTAAAACAATCTATAACTAAGTTTCATAAACATCAAAAAGATGGCGATTTATTTTAATGATAATCATTTTTAATGCCGCGTTTTTTTAAGTGAAGAATTCAAAGAAATATCAATTCTCACAGTACCGTCGCAATATATATTAAATAACATTTTATAAATCCGTGATAATATTCATTTATACATAAAAAAGAATGAAACACATAATTTGAATACAAGAAATAAAAACAAACTTGTGATGACATATTTTAGAGTGAAGAAGGATCAGAAATCATTTGACGGGTTGAGCATACACATTTTTAATAAGATTTACGAAATATGTTAAAAACGTCCTATTTCAAAAAGCATATTATAATATTGAGGATTATTTAATGACAAAGATGGACTTGATTCCAGTTGCACATGAAAGCTAAACACGTTGAAACTATATTGTAGTAAATATATTCGTAGAAGTCAATTAAGTAGTCAGTTTTTAATCAACGTTAGCTCCAAATTATTGTGTTTTAAGTTAGTCGTGTCGGTAAAAAGGGCTGTTCTGCGATAGAAAGCCAAGTGTATTTCTAAAAAACTGATGTCTTTTTAATATGTCATAATGATAATTGTGTGCTATTTGATTTTATATTTCATGAGCGCTGTTGTCGTTGAGCGCTCTAACGAGTAACAAGTGACATATAAGTAGTTTTGTGCAATATACCCACTATGGGTAAATGTGATAAATGCAATAAATTGATTACCAAAAATAAACCAGGATTGGAGTGTAGTCGTTGTGCAAAGATAGTACACCTAAATACTACATGTTCTGAACTAACAAATAAGCAGTTGGCAGCCGTTCGTGCTACTGAAAATCTCGAATGGTCATGCCGGGATTGCCATGAGATGTCTCCGAGACGCAACACAATTGTTGTACCCGATGAAGACGATGATGAAGATACCAACCGCGAAGAGATTCCTGAGTTAAAAATTGATATTAAACAACTCCTGGCCGATATCTCGAGGGAAATGGAAAAAACCATAAAACGCGAAATGGGTGAACTAAGACAGTCTTTACAGTTCCACAGCGAAAAGATGGACGAGGCTCTCATGAAATTAGAAGCTTGTCAAGGCAATATTAATGAGCTAAAAAGAAAAAACATCGAGCTGACAAACAGAAATAACAACTTAGAGACGAGGGTAGGTGCTTTAGAACAACGCCTGCAAGAAAAAGAACAACGTGATCTAGCTAATTATGTTGAAATATGTAACATACCACAAGCCGAAGATGAAAACGTCTTGTTAATTGCCCAAAAGGTGGCAAAAAATCTAGAACTCCAAGCCCATGACATAAAACAAGTATTACGTTTGCCTAGCAAAAAAGATACTCCGGGTCCTATACAGGTACAACTATTCTCGGATCAATCCCAAACTACATGGCTTATGGCAGCAAAGGGAAAAAGTATAAATGTAAATGTAATTGATGGTGGTGATAGAATGCATAATAACAAAAAAATCTATATAAGAGAAGCCCTAACGTCCTACAACAAACATCTACTTTGGTTTACTAAAAAAGAATTAAACGGTGTTTACAAATATATTTGGATTAAAAAAGGAATCATTCGTGTACGCAAAGAAGGTGAAAATGAAAAAGCAATAATCGTTAGATCAAAAGAAGATTTGAACAACCTTAAATAATTGTATCACTGTTTTTGTTAAAAATTAAGCTTATTTATATTTTTCAAACTATCAATTATACGGAGAATGAATCTAAACATAGATAACATCAACGATTCTATATCAGAATTCTCAGATTGCATAGATCTGCAAAGTTTTATTAATCGCCTACCTATAAGTATAAATCTTTTATGCATGCATATAAACATACGGTCTATTATTAAAAATTTTTCGTCACTAGAACAATGCATCCATCAATGTACAAAAAGTCCCGATGTCATTGTAATTACAGAAGCTAATATAAACAACTCAATAAGTGACTTGTTTCATTTGCAAGGATACGAAATGCACACAGAGCTACGACCAGCACGGAAAGGAGGAGGTATCATCATATATATTAAGAAAAAACATAAATTCTCCACTAAAAAATACAAATGTAGGCACTTCGAACTATTATTCGGCCAAATAACAACTGCATCAGGATATGTCGCCACTTTGTGTGCTATATATAGACCACCTTGCCTTAGTAAACACCTATTTATTGACGAAGTTAATGCACTTCTTAACAAAATTACGCGAAATGAAGATTTATTTTTATTAGGTGACATTAACTTAGATTTAAAGTGTAATTGTCCTGTAAAACATAGATATAACACTACTATGTACAACCACGGTCTTGTGTGCGGGATATCTCAATACACGCGTATTGAATTTTGTAAAAATATATTAAGTAAAACATGTATTGATCATATCTATGCTAGATCACGCACACAAGACGTGTACACGGCAGCGCTCGGAACTACACTAGCGGACCACCGCGCCATAGCATTCGCTTGCACCGGCCCCAACTTTATACAGAATGTTCCAAAATTTAAAGTTATATTAGACAATAAAAATCTTTACTCCTATCTTCATAAAATAGATTGGCAACCAACGGATAAAATGATATGTCCTTCTAAGATATATAAAATAATAATTAAAAATATACACTATTGTTACAAAAAATCTGAACTTAAAATTTATTTATCAAACAAAGATAAACGCTGTCATACATTAAATATTAACGATAAAATTAAACAAGCATGCTCACACAGAGATAATCTATTCGTGGAGTGGCTACGAGATCCCAATAACAAAATATTAAAACAAAAATATAACAAATCGAGAAATTACGCTAATAAAATAATACAAAAAAATAAAAATAGCCAGATAAAGACAAAAATTAATAACAGCAAAAATAATCCTAAAATTTTATGGTTACTACTCAATGAAATTACAGGAAGAATAAAGAAATCCGTAGACAATATAATATTAAGTGCATTCCAAAATAACATAAACAATATTAAAGACATCGCTCAAAATTTTGCAATTAAATTTCGAGAAAATATTTATAACATTATACCGAATTGCAAATCTAAACTATTAGATAGTTCTCTATATAGGTCGCCAGCAATAATCTCCATGCGCTTTCAAAAAGCCACAACTGGCGCCGTATCTAAAATAATCAAATCCTTATGCAACAATAAAGCACCAGGTGTGGACAGTGTGAGAGTCACTGAGCTAAAAGCCATAGATTGTAAGATATCGCCGGTTATAAAAAATCTCATAAACACATCCATAAAAACAGGTGAATATCCAGTTGAATTAAAAACAGGTATTGTAAGGCCGATATACAAAACAGGAAGTAAAAAAGAGTATGGAAATTACCGCCCTATAACTATACTCCCCGTGATAGACAAAATTGTTGAAAAATATATTGCCAATCAGATTTACACATTCTATGACAATTTTAATATAATCAATAAATCACAATATGGATTTCAAGCCAACAAAAGTACGACTCAACTACTTTCTGCCTTTACTGACACCATCCTTAAGCAATTAAATGTAAAAAATCACGTACTAATAGTTTTTATTGACTACAGCAAGGCCTTTGACACACTGAGACACAATGTTCTATTAGACAAACTGGATGATTGTGGCATAAGAGGTCCATTAAAAAAATGGTGTCAAAACTACTTGAAAGACCGATCGTACAAAGTCAAGTTGGATGGAGAATATAGCGACACAGTACAGGTATTAGAAGGAACAGCGCAAGGATCAGTTTTGGGACCACTGTACTACATTACTTACGTAAATGATGTAACCAACCTCATAAAAAATACGGAGATATATCAATTTGCTGACGACACATGCCTTATAGCAGCGGACAAGGATATAAAAACAGCTCTTATAAAATTACAAAAAGACTTTACTGCTTTATCCAAGTGGTCACATGACATGGGTCTAGTGCTGAACGCAAACAAAACCAAACTTATGTACATAAGTTCAAGCCAGAATAGAAGCACTGTATCTCCTATGCTAATAGCACATAGCCATTCGTGTCTGCATGCAAATATACAAGCATGTAAATGCAATCCAGTTGAAATAGTAAAAACTCATAAATATCTCGGACTCCTGATCGACGATCGCTTAAAATGGACTGCACACATAGATCATGTGTGTGACAAACTTAGAGCGATATTGGCAAAATTTACCTTAATACATAATAAGATCCCTTACTCAATACGTCTAATGCTTTATAAATCGCTTGCAGAACCTACCATATCGTATGGTCTTAGTAGCTATGGCAGAACCTACAAATCACATTTAAATCACATTTATCAATTGCAGATACGATTACTCAAATCTATCATACCATACAAGATCAAAAATAAAATTTACAATGCGAGGAATGTAGATCACCAAAGTCTTTTTTCTTATTGTAAAATTATGCCAATACAGGATATGATAAAATACATCTTACTAACAGAAAACTATTTTAAAAATGAACTACAAAAGCAGTTTCAATACCCAATACTTACACGCAGTATCACTAACTCAAAACTTATTGTGCCACATACCAATAACTTGTATGGACGACAGACACTCGAATTTATTGTACCGACTCTAATTAATAACTTACCGCATAACGTAAAATACGAAGTTAATGAAAACAATATAAAAGTGAAACTCAAAAACTACTTCTTAACAAATAAATAAAATTTAATATTGGAACACCTGTATATGGTTTAGCAACAATGTGCTAAACCGGTTTGACGCGTCAGTCACTTGTTTTAGTTACGATACCAACAATGAGTTCGAGCGCTGAACGATTCACCCCGGTGAACAGACAAACCCGCAAGGGTTTTTGCGACACCGTTAACTTATCTGATTTTGTTGTAATTAATGTATTTTATTTTAAAAAAATAAAAAATAAAAAAATGACAATGGATGTTGATGATATTTTATTGTAATTTATATTAAATATAACATGGATAAAAAAAGAGTAAAATACTATAATTTCTTGCCGGATTCTTCTCTATAACTCAATTAAGTTCCGAACCGGTGGTAGAACCTTTGACAAAAAAAGTTGAGTTTACTGAAAGTAAAGAATAATTTAGTTTGGTTATTGGCTTTAATCTTTGATTGTAAATTGTGCGATAGTAAAAATAAGTATCTTATGTCCTTCCCCTGGTTGTAAGCAACCTCCGCGCCAATTCTCAGCCAAATGGCTTCAACCGTTCTTGTGTTATAAATAGTGTAACTAACACAATTTTCTTTTACATATGTCGGAGTGCAAGAGTCTGTGGATCGCTGGTCCGTGTGTAATAATCTGTGGAACGCTGGCGCCATCTGTGTATCGGCGTGGGGGCAGAGTCAATAAGTAACAGTCCGGCCCGCCTCTCGGCAGTTCTCGACTGGCAGTTGGCCGGAGTGGTCGACTATTGAAACTGTCGCGTTCCTAGCTATAGTGTTAATGAGTTTGAGTAAATTAATTTCGGGAACATTAAGTGATTAAACATTATAATCCGAGTTAATTAATAAAGTGTTTGATTGCACCAACATTACCCACGAATGCCCACAGTATAAGAAATTAAATAATGGATCCCATTAATGACGATGTCGGCGGAGAACCCAACGGCTATGCTTCTCCGTTTCTCTCTTATCCTCCGACATATATAAAGATTACATATTAACTATGATCTCATGGTAATACAATGGTTGTAAAATGCGATCGAGTAGTAAAATTAGATCGAATACATCACACAAAAGCATCCTCAAACTTTATTACGATATAATTTTTAGTGTTGGTATATTTATGATATCTAATACATGAGATATTGTTGCTACAGTAGTAAGTTATGGTTTTCCACTGAACCAATCAAAGGGGACATTTATTTTATACCATCAAAGAAATAAATTGTACAAAATATTACCTTAAAACACAATTATTGTACATCTTACACTTTATTAACAAAACCGCGTATTTCAAATATTTAATTATCTTTTGATTATTAATTGCACAATAGCTTTATCACGATTGGCAAAGCCTTTCCTATGTCAAGAAACACATATAGACAGACAGATTATTTGAAACGAAGTACAATCAGCGTGAATTAGCAAAAGATTTCTTACAAACTGAAAGAAAATTGAAATGTACAGACTAGTTTCACAGCTTTATAAAAGGTGTTGCCTCAATGGTCTAGTGGTTAGCATATTCGACTACAGACATGAGGTTCTGGGTTAGAGTCCCGGGTCGGGCCAATTGAAAAGTCAATACTGAGTTTCCTATTAAGATTTTCTCAATATTTGCCTAAAGTTGGAAAGTTGGCGGTGTGATCCACCCTCGTGCCTCGGAAAGCACGTTAAGCCGTCGGTCCTGTGTCTGATCTCTCTCCAGTCGTGTCGGATTCTCCTCACATCGGACTATGAGAGTGAAGAAATAGGGAGTGCACTTGTGTACTATGCCTGTTAATCCGCAGTGGAGCAGCGTGGTGGGTCTATACTCTAAAAACCCTCGCTTCTCGTAGTGAGAAGGCCTGAGCCCAGCAGTGGGACGTTAATGGGCTGCTACTTTTTTACTTTTATAAAAGGTGTGACCTATGATGACAGGACTGAAAAAAATCGATCCTGATTTTAAAAAGTCAGATTTTTAAAACGTTTTATTAGCATTATTTATGCTCCATCATGTTAGTACAGCTACACAAAACGATAGATTCGTAAAAAAATACATTACTTTGCTAAAAACAAAAACCAGCAATGAAACACAAAATTAAAAACACGCATTTAGCAGTGGGTGCGGGTACCTAGAGTTCGTTGACCCGGGCTGAGACATCAGCTGTTTTTAATTATATGTTCCAGTGCTGGTTATTTTGTAATGTAATGTAGTTTTATATAAACTACTGTTTCATTTAGATGTACTAAAATAATGATATCAAAACATTTTTAAAATCAGATTTTTTTTTAAATCAAAGGTGTCTTTAGTACTATCGACTGTATTCGTTTTCGGGAGGGATCTTCTAACACCTTATTACTACTCGTTGCTGGTGGTGTTACTTGTGGGAAATCCGGTATTTATCCGGCTGTTGTTTAAAACTAAACTATTATTTAATAAACAAAATAAAAGTTTTATCAATAGCACAAGTACAGAGGATATATATGTGTATATATAATAAGAATTTTTTTTTAAGACATATAAAAACAGAACACTAAAAGAAGTGTAATCGATTTTGTGACAAAAGTTTACCTCAAACTTTGTCTTAATATTATTATTATTATTTTGGATTTATGGCTTTTTCCTGTGCCACACTGGCACAATTTACTTCGCCAGTGTCACGTAGAAGTAGAAGACGCACGTATAAGTCTTAATATTAAAGGATTAAAAAGGTATTACTTTTTTATATGCTACAGTGTAGATATATTTTTATTATAGAACCTTTTTTGTTGTAATATTGACAGCTATTTCATACATGTCATTTCCATTCCACGTTTTTATCCCACTCAATTGATAACATAAGCAGTCGTATTGGATATTTCATCGAACGTTATAATCATATGGGTTTTAATATGAAATATGTAACCGTAATAACTTCTTACAGCTAAGCACAAGCCTCACTTTTTGGAATGAAGTTCCTTATCGTGCGTTGTGAGAGGCTAGACGGAAAAAAATTCTTACGAAAAGTTGTCACGACACTTTTTGCTATAGTAAGCTGTTGTAAGCTGTGCGGCGTCGCATGTTTCTATCTGTCTGTCTCTCTCTCTCTGTTATAGAAAGAGCAAGCCAGATATTTTCATTTCTATTTCTAAGTTTTCGGTCGACAATGCCAAAGCGGCCTAAGTACGTTTTTCTAATTTGTCGGTGGACAATGCCAAAGCGGCCAAGTGTGTTTTTCTATATTTTCGGTCGACAATGCCAAAGCGGCCTAAGTGCGTTTTTCTTAGTTTTCGTTTAACAATACCAAAGCGGCCTTTTTTCTAAGTTTTCGGTCGACAATGCCAAAGCGGCCAAGTGAGTTTTTCTATATTTTCGGTCGACAATGCCAAAGCGGCCTAAGTGCGTTTTTCTTTGTTTTCGTTTAACAATACCAAAGCGGCCTTTTTTCTAAGTTTTCGGTCGACAATGCCAAAGCGGCTAAGTGAGTTTTTCTATATTTTCGGTCGACAATGCCAAAGCGGCCAAGTGAGTTTTTCTATATTTTCGGTCGACAATGCCAAAGCGGCCTAAGTGCGTTTTTCTAAGTTTTCGCTCAACAATGCCAAAGCGGCCTAAGTGCGTTTTTCTAAGTTTTCCGACGACTATGCCAAAGCGGCCTACGTGCGTTTTTCTAAGTTTTCAGTTATCAATACCAAAGTTGCCTAAGTGCGTTTTTCTATATTTACGTTAACAATATCAAAGTGGTGTATGTGCAATCTTTTATATTTTTGAAATGATTTTTATTATTTATGTATAGTCTTTGTATGATGGCTATACAGTGTCTAATGTATAGTCTAACTTTGTTAGGTAGTTTTTTTATCAATAAAATAATCGTAAAAAATGTATATCCGAATAATAATTTTCTCTATACTTCGAATATAACTTAAAATTCATATTTTGGTAATAAGGAACTACGTTCTTATCCGGTGTCCCACGACATCACACGCTTTTTATACTGACAAGTTGACTATAATCTCATTTATATTATAGATTGGTAAATGGTGATTTACCTCTTATGGTTTCTACACAGCATCGTCGTCGTCGTCGTCGTCGCTTCAACCGATGGACGTCCACTGCTGGACATAGGTCTCACGAAATGATGCCCACAAGACCCGATCTTGTGCCGCCTGGCTCCAGCGGCTACCGGCGATCCTCCTTATATCGTCGGTCCACCTTGTGGGGGGTCTTCCTACACTGCGTCGTCCAGTGCGGGGTCGCCATTCCAGCACTTTCCGACCCCAACGTCCATCGGTTCGTCGGACTATGTGCCCCGCCCATTGCCACTTCAGGTTCGCGATTCGTAGAGCTATGTCGGTGACTTTGGTTCTGCTACGGATCTCCTCATTTCTGATTTGATCGCGTAGAGAAACTCCGAGCATAGCCCTCTCCATCGCACGCTGAGTGACTCTGAGCTTCCGCATGAGGCCCATAGTCAGCGACCACGTCTCAGAACCGTAGGTCATCACTGGCAACACGCACTGTTCGAAGACTTTGGTCTTCAGGCACTGAGGGATATTGGACGAAAAAGTCTTCCGGAACTTCCCGAACGCTGCCCAACCGAGTTGGATTCGGCGATACACAGCATATCGTACCGTAACTCAACCTTTATGTTTTTGCTGTTAGGGTGGTAAATAGCCACGACCGTGGCCTCCCACGAGTCCAAGCTCACACAAATTAGAAAATCTAATTTCCTATTTTCTTTATTGACAGGTTAGCAATTTATTGTAATCGTGCTGCCACACTGCTGTTTTAAAATGTTTATAAATATTAGTAAACATTTTCTGACAATAGATAGATAGATAGATAGATAGATGATATTCTTTATCGAACAACACGCTAAAAATAGACGTACAATTACTCAGTATAAGGTACTTTTAGTGTGCAATTGGGCGGTCTTATCGCTCATTAGCGATCTCTTCTAGACAACCCTGGCGTTAGGGAACCCGTCAAAGAAAGAAGAGAGAAAGTAAGTTGTGTGTATAAATAAATAGGCATACGATTTCAAAAAATCATTTGTTCACATCACAATTATTTGATCAATCATTTGATCACAGTTAACATTAGTAAACATTTCTACTTGCAGCTTTTTAGCAGGTACTAAGCTGCGAGGTCCAGAGGGGACACACCTGATCCCGACAAGGTCAGGAGGGTCAAGGTTACTACTGACAGAGCCTTGCTCCAAGCTTAGAGGGAAGACTTCGGGTCCCCAGTAGCCGGTAGGGTCATAATAGCAGCACACCGCCCTCACTTGGAGTAATGGCTGGGTAGACGACACGGAGTGCTTTCCTACCGTTTGGTGCAGGTGCTAATCGGTCATGGCAGTATAAAGAAATAGCTACACCAAATCGTTGGCTGTGAGCCGTGGGCCACTTGCCACGAGTGTGGCGTTCCTGTGAACACAGCGCACTACACAGTAGCCGAATGTCCTGCTTGGGGACCTTAGCGTCATTTTCTGACGTTGCAGATCGGCGCGGACCTCTCGCTGATAAGTATAATACTTGTCAGCTGGCCTAGAATGCTGTTGCCACTTTCTGCGAAGCTATCATTTCGTTAAAGGAGGCAAGGCAAAGAGAGAGGATGAAGCACGGTACCCTCGATGGAGGGGAATAGGAAACAGGAGACGAAGGTTTATCCAACTTCTCCCCCTGTATTGCACCTTTGAGTCGGCTTCATTCGGAGAGGCCAGAGTCACCACGAACCTCTGGTCCTTTTATTCCCAAATGACGAGGGCTAAGTTGGGTTTTACTGGTTATTCTGGTACTGCCGCCTGTCTCCCAGGTGAGGTGCATAAATGCATGCCCCAGCGACAAAAAAAGTAAACATTTCTGAACATATTTTTAATAAACTGCGAGCTGCTACCATGTTTTCAAGTGTTATAAATATTCGTAAACATTTCTGTCAGTTTAGGAGCACTCTAAACATCTAACATATATATTAACTAACATATATAATATAGCAACACCATAATAACCTCTATAATAACTTATGATACAATCTAAGATGGAAACTCTCTCTCTCGAGATATTCAGAAATCATTTGTCACGTTAAGCTTTTTGAATGAGTTTTGGATTCGTCCCTGCCTAATTTTAATAATATGCCTCAAAATCCTTTTACTTGATTCGAGCTGCAAACATAAGCAAAATATTACACATTGTAACCTGCAAAACTATATTTAAAAGAGTAACCGCTAGGTTTCTTGCCGGTTTCTTCGCAGCGAAGTGAACTTTCAGAATCCGTGGAAGATTTGATACCAACAGACAGACTATTGATGATTCAAAAGTGCTCTTTTCATCCCACTTGAGTAAAGGATACTTTGATTTTGAAAACAACCCCCCACCATCATCAAACCAATCCAGATCGACCATGAATTGAACTCAGACCATTTAGCGAGGCCCTCATATTGTCGAGAATTAAGTCCAATTGTATATGGAAATTGTAAACCAATTGCCGCCTGTTAGATAAAGTCATTTGGATAGCCGAAGGTCTGTGTACTTAACTGGTTAAAGTGCTTTAGGACTATGACGAGAACTTAACAAAACTTTCTTACCTGACTTTGGGGAGTCAATTTGCATCTTCATTGTCAAGTTACGAGTTTATTAATTAACTTAACCGTTGGATAGTCTAGTATTAAATTTATTAGCATGTAGGCGGCCCGCGGGAATCCAGAAGTTCAGGGGGAAAATGGATAAAAATGGATGTGCTTTTTGCAAATGTAATTGTTGCTAATGGAATTTAGAAAACCTAGTTTTGTTATTTGTCTGTGAAAGTCTAGAGTTACCGTGGTATACTTCGTATCACCTAGAATCAAAAATTTTGAAACAAAATCGTACACCAGCGCGTCGGTATGATTCGGAAACTTAAGCTAACTATCAAGAGATAGAAAGTTGAGGCACGATAAAGCTACTCCGCAAGGTTGAGGGCATAAACCGTGCTGGACACAGGAAGAAGTCTTGGCTGCGAGCCGAACTGAGCCCGTACGTCTTGCTAGGAATAGAATCGGACTCAAAAAGTTAGCAACCTTCAAGAGAAATGAAGAGGCACTTTTTGAAGATGAAGAATTTATCTGGGTCTGGATTGGTGCCATGGCATGAATAGAAATGACATCTTACCAGGCTAGAGTATCTTCATCTTATACTCTATGTAACTCGTAGCGACAAAAAAGGGCAAACTAATCAAATACTCACAGGATCGAAAACTACCTCAACCCATTAACGTTCCACTGCTGGACACAGGCCTCCTTACGCATAGGTTTTCAGAGCATAGACACATCATATTTTTTTTGTCGCCGGGAAATGCATTTTACGCATTAACCCTGATCGATGAGTATTCAGGAATGTGGGACTCGGCGTTGGTAGGTCACGTAATACCCATTAAAACCAGGTGTTTAGCTTTCGCATTCTGCCCTGGTGTCCCGGATGAGTCCGACGGAGGATTAGCGGAGGCAGGAGGAGGTGCAACGACATGCGCCGCCTCGTACTCCACCTCCTTCGATGGTGAGGGGGAGGATCCAGTGCATTCACCCTCTCTCTCTCGTGGGCTTTCTGCCGCAAGAATACAGTCTCGTATCTCTCACTGGAGAGCATCATGCCTATGCTCCCCAACGAGAATTCGCCGCCGATCAACGCCACCAGGAGGTGACGCTGAGGTCCCCAGGCTGCACAATCTGTCTGAGTATGATGCGCTTAATCGGTAACTGCGCCACACTGATAACAAACAGGAGACTCCTCCCGGCGATTTGGTGCAGGAACTTTTCGTAGCACCCATGTCCGGTCAGAACCTGCACCAGTCTGTAGGAAAGCGTGCCGTGCTCCCTGCAGAACCAATATTCCAAGTGAGGACGGATCGGCGCCGCAGTGGCCATGTCTGCTACTGGGAGACACATCACTCTGCTCCCATAGTACACAAGCGCACTCTCTATTCCTTAACCCTTATAGTCCGATGTGACGGCAATTCGACACAATCGGAGGGAGATCAGACAAAGGACGGTTTAACGTGCTTTTCAAGGCACGGGGGTGGAGCACATCGCCAACTACACAAGGCAAAAATCTTAATAGAAAACTGAATATCTCTTTTGGATTCGCCCGACCCGGGACTCAAACCCATTTTTGTATTCATTGATAACGGGTTGATAACTGTCACGTCTTATACAGAAGTATAATGAAACGGGTACACAACGGTCACGTGTTTGTTACCTGTTTGCGACAAATTTTTCGCTGTGACCGTTTCGAGATTAGTTATTACGGGCTTTTATATAACATTCGCAACGTTTATAGAAACGACTATAATATTGACACTCTTAATATATTATAATACGTGAAATTTCATACGCGTTTTTAAAAAAAAATGCACGGACAGAGGAGCATGGATATTCTCACACTTATAGTTTATGTATAGAAGTGCAGAAAGGTAATATTGTTGTATATTAAATCAATAAAAAACCCATTTGTCTGACAATTATATCAAACACCGCAAGGTTACATTAAACTAGTTGAAGTTTAGTTATATATCACACATTGAAACGATCATCCCTACTCGATGTGCGTCTTTTTCAGCCTTGTCCTTCTCTTGTCACATAAGTACCAGTCTCCCTGAATTGTTGAAACTGGTTAACGAAGATCTGTGGATCTCATTCTGTAGGTTTGACCATTTCTTCGCATTTCGAGTGCCCTGGCAATCTCCGTTAGGGCTAAGTCAAGCATAATTCAGACCTCAAATCCAAAAAGATACGCGACTAACAAATCTAACAAATAAATAGTATTTCTTGAAATTGTAAATTAAACTCGTCGTCGTCGTCGTCTCAACCAATAACGTCCACTGCTGGACAAAGGTCTCTCTTAATGAATTCTAATGGGCCCGATCTTGCGCCGCTTGTATCCAGCGGCTGCCAGCGACCCGCCTGATATCATCGGTCCACTTGGTGGGAGGTCTGCCGACGCTGCGTTTTCTGGTGCGAAGCCGCCACTCTAGCACCTTTGGGCCCCAACCTCCATCGGTTCAGCGAACTACGTGCCCTGCCCATTGCCACTTCAGCTTTGCAATTCGGTAGGCTACGTAGGTGACTCAGAAGAGAATTGAACTCAGAAGGAAGAAATATTCGAAGTTCGCTCCAGATAAGGTTTATAAAAAAATTTCATAAAATGTGATTTTCAGTTGTTTTCCTAATTTGAAATGATTTCTTTTTAAATTAAATGACGTATAAACCAGCAAGCAACCTTATTTGATACTGATATCAAACCTTTTTTCTTTGTTTCGGTTTATATGTGTGTTTATTTACCATTTAATTCACGTCGATTGGTTGGAGTTCTGAGTTATAAGAGGCTTATGATATTTAAAGTACAATACAAATATTCTCGCGAGGAAGAGTTCTTCCCCTAATTGTGCAGTTTGTGGTGTAACTGAACATCTTGAACACTTGCTAATGGCATGTGTTCGGAATCAAAGTTTGAAAGGAATATTAACGCATGAATTAAATTTAAATTTAAGAAACATTGATGTTTTCAATTCAATCTTAAGTACACTTTTGAGGTATTTGGATTTTAAGTTATATAAATTTGTTAATGATTCTCTCAAAGGATGTTGGTCTTTCTTTTTTGTAATTACATGTATATTTCATTTTACTGTTAAATTTTTGTGTGTTAGATTACGATGTATTATTGAAAATACAAAAGCCCCCTAAAAAAATATATTCTTGTAGAAAAATTGTCTAAATATAGTATAAATATAGCATCAATAGTTGCACCATATCGTGTCGTAGAAAGTACAGGGTAAATATTGATTAACAGATTTAAATCTTCGATTCTTCGAAATTGATAAGTTCCCCGGCATTTTCTGTGTTGAAATTAACATTAAAATCTCCACTTAAAATCAGTGTTAATTTATCCTCTCCTTTAGCCATGTATGTTCCTCCGACCGTTGTGTATGGAAATATGGCCCGTTTTAAAAAAACTAAAATGTTGACTCTAGCTAACTTCAGAGTGTCAGTTTTTTGTGACGGTGTACACGTATCGTAAAAGTTACTCTCATTATTTCTTCCTAACGCGTCAAAAGAAGTATAACTTCAAAAAGTTTATATTGTCATAAAGCACCAAGGAGGTTACATTAGAATAGTTGCTATGTCATTAAAGTTTCCTAAAACTTAACTGACATAGCAACAAATTTATTATTTCTTAATAATCTTCCCTGACGGAGTCGTTAGTCGTGAAACAGGTATTTCTGAAGTGAAAAATTCTTTCCCATTTGCAAAGTCGATGAAACGAAAAAGCGACAGTAAAAAAAGACAGACACATAAATTCGTAATACTTAACGAGGGATGCTAAGTGATGATACAGTCTAAGCTGGTAGACCACAGGTCCAGTCTAAGGTGGTTTAGTTTAATTATTATTATATTTAATTAGTATATATTATTATTAATTTTGCAACATTTTTATCAGGTCCTGTAGTTTTAGATAGTATATAAGGATAGATTCAGTTGTATCGGCCTGCACTAGAAATGAAATCCAGCTGAAAATCAGAGCTGCATGGTCTCCAGACTGTATAGCATAAATGCTGAGCCGTGTCCATTTTCTAGGTTATGCCACACATTGCAGGGTATTGTAAAATGTACTAAAATACATTGTGACGTGTGGCATAATGAATAAATACAGATATTTTCTTTCTTTCTAATATTTTTGAAGGTTTTACTTCCCCCATGAGTTAGCGATCATTATTATTTTATTTGTGGATTGCTATTAAATTACTATATTTGTTTATTATGTTGAGGTCTTTGTTATTATATCAGTGCAACGTTTACATGCACTACATATGGTTTAACGCTATTCCGGAAATTCTCAAATTTAATCAAAACTTCTGTTTAGTCGTCGTTTCCATGACGACTGTGATTGGTGGACTTATTATTATTTGAGGGGGGCGTTTGCACAAGAAATGTAGCACAGGAGAACGAAAAAACATTCGCCTAGGGCTGTCACTAAGATGGTATTATCGTTAGTATTGTGTTTTAAGTCATTGAAACTAATGAAGAATTTGAGAATAGTATTACTTAACCTACAAATTAGTGAGCGACTCTAAAACACATGTGAATAACTCACAAGAATTTTTTTAATATAACTTCTGAGTTTATAGCGGTCAAACACAGTGTTTTTTATATATATATGTAGACATACATATTACAAAGTTTCTTTTATTCGAATAGCTATAACTATCAACGATAAATCCATGGATTTATTACCAGATAAATATCTCCAGTCGCTTTTGTAAACATGGTGAGTAATGTAGCTGTAAATAGATCGCCTAGCAAATCTGTTTTTCTACATGAAAGTTATGTAATCAGATAAAATTTCCTTTTATTACCTTCATAGTATCAATAGACATTAATTTACATCGTCTACTCGCAATTAACTAGCCCAGTAATAAGACTGTAATACATAGAAAAGAAAAGGTTGGGCAAATCAAAAACCACTTAAGAAATAAAAAAAAACTTGTTATAAATTCATGTAGGCTGCGTAAAATTAACAACTCATTTAAGGATAACTGTATACGTTTCTATAATAAACTCCCAAAACACGTTCTAGATATATCACTTAATAAATTCAAAGTCTTTGTTAAAAGAAAGTTGATTGAAAACCCCATACTATAAGTTGCAAGATTACGACGACGACGATAGAAACGCTAAACGAATTGCTCTAATTAAAATAAATATATTAAACAAGATATTTTGAGTTTGAGTTAAGTTTATAGTTATTTCACATCAAAATAGGGAAGAGCTGTCAGACAGCCTACAAAAGTGAAACGTCGAAATGAAATAAGATTTTATAAAAACGAGTATCAATATCCATTCAAGCTTTAAAAAGAATTTGTCCTTTTATAATATCATATTGCGAATCCGTCGTCAAAACAAAATGGGACACTCAGCAAAATAAAGGATCGGGTCGCCAAAAATACACTTTGATGTGTCCGTACTGTAATTTTGTCGGTTTAATTGCAGTCTATTCAAATTGCTATAAACTCGTCACCGGCTTATGTTTATTATCTTTGCGTTGAGATAATGTTGTGATGATCGAAATTTATATCCCTACTGTCAAATTATTAGAAGTCGCAATGGTTTAAAAATGTAGATTAATGTGTGGCGATCTTGTTAATTTCCGCACCATATTCTGTACACAAAACCTCATGACATAGAATATGTAGCTAGTCTATAAGTCGTCGCGTCACGCAGCTACTCTGTGCACATAGACGTCAACACAGATGGTAATCAAGAATTCAAGACATCCGCCATCATGTTCGGCCGCCACACGCCGCAGTGTCGCATCAGGGGACAGGATGTAGAGTGGCAGACCATAGTACGCTACTTGGGGTGCCGCATTGACACCGTGAGCCAAGCTGCAGCAGCCCGGTCGAGGCTATGGCCGCCCTTTACCTCAAGTCTTCTAACAAATGTGAAGGTAAAGGTCTACGTCCGCTCCAGACTGACGTATGCGGCCCCTGCCTGGTACTCCTTCTGCTCAGGGTACCAAAGGCTGCATTTCCAGCAGAACAAATGCCTACGTATAATAGTAGGAGCTCCGAGGTACATCAGGAATGAAGTAATACACCGCGACACCACGACGTGCACCGTGAATTTTCACTCCAAGGGATTGCCACCATCCTATAGTGGCAAACACTGGGCGCCCCTTATCTCGTGAGCTTCTGCTGTCACTACCATCCGACGTGGGTGATGATGGCTCAGACGACGCGCCGGCAGTGGCTACACCCGGATTGACTTCAATGGGCTAGACCTGGATGGGCAGGCTGACGTCGCCGGCATGAACCAAGTCGTTTGACATTACCGAGCATCTGCACGATGCTCGAAGTTTATGGGACAAAAGCCCCGAGGCCCGTAATCGTCGATGCTTGGCTTGGGTAGTATTCTAAGACCAACCTTGTAACCGTGTAACATATACAGTTTAATCCAATCCGCATTCCAATTAACTGCCATGAGTTAGCCGCCAAAAATGCGGCGTCTTTTGCAGAATATCCCAAGAGGCACAAATATGGTTAGACATCGACACAATAAAAAAAACCATACGTGGACGTCCACTAATCGCCGATCGATGAAGATGGCAATCGAAATGACCTAAAGAGATGACGTAAACAGTTATTTTTAACACTTATTTAACGTACGTAAGTACGTCAACTGAAAAATAATGAGAGTAGATATAAAACACGATAACACCTCGTAAAGGTATAAATAAAACTAAATCTAAAACCTTTTATTCAAGTAGGCTTTTACAGCACTTTTAAATAGTCAAATACAGTATTTTTGTCAAACTATTTCTAAGTTACGAGATAATACCTATATATTGGTTAGTTACGAGGATTTCCTAACGCCATGCTCTGAGAAGAACCCATAACAAACTCAATCGCGTAAGACGTTAGAAATTCCATGGATTTAATTGTCATTAAATTATCAAAAGTATAGAAAATCTCAAATGACGAGCTGTAAATAAAAATGCCAGTGTTTTTTGTCAATATTACAAATTATTAATAAAATTTAAAATTATGAAGAGAGAATTTATGACATGTTTTTGTATTATATTTTATGAAAAATAGTATATTAAATGACGAGTGGCAAACTAAAATGCCACATGTTATTTGTAAATATTAAAACTACCTAACCTTCAAACCAATTAGCATAAAAAATGCTGCACATCATCGTGACACTAATCAAGGGATTCATCCGTAACAATTTTACCCCCATGCGCCTAAAGAAGTTTCACTTCAAAATCTTAAAATTAATTTGTGAAGAGCGAGTCCTCCTAATACAAGTTTCTATGACTAATAATGAAATTAAATGTAATAAAGTATTGTAATAATAAGCTATGACTGAATATATATTTTAACTAGCTGAACCCGGGACTTCATCTGCGTGGAATGTTTTTTGGGTATCAATTTCATTATTTTAGGCAAATTGTTTTACAAATTTCAAGTCTCTACGCCGCTGGGGCCAGTCGACGCAAGATCGGGGCCTTGATGACATCATTACGTGAGACCTATGTCCAGCACTGGACGACCATCGGTTGAAGCGACGACGACGCCTTATGGTTCCAAAGATATCGTGATGAGTCAATAGATACCTGGATATCCCTTTTATTTATATAAGTAATATTTTGTTAAGTCCGTGGTTGATAGAGTTAAATGCATCAATGGAAATTGATACTATTGTAAAGAAAAAGCTATGCAATTGAAGATAGTAAACGATTTCAGCAAAATGGCTGGGTTAAAATAGCAGCACTATATTTTTTGCATTAATAATTTTATGATCAATTCGCACATTTACAGCTGTATGTCTTCAATAACCTCTCGAATACCAAGTTTGAGTTTTGGTGTTGGTTGTGTATCATTGGCATAGACCTTGTCTTTCCAGTGGCTTCAAAGAAAAGAAACGTGGTGTGGCTTCGACGACAGTTAACGATTGAAACTTGAACCAGCGTCTTAGCTTCACCGAATCGAAAGTTATATAAATGGAATCTCGATCGAAGCAGTATTGCCTTCAAAATGGCGGGGATTCCCCTTCGCCGCGTGCGATGTGTTACATTCTTCACATAATAAATAATTTGATCCTTTAGCTATCTCTTGGTATAATTGAATTTCGTATGGAAGTGTTAGATATGTAGCTACAACACCAAACTGTATCCCCCGATTTTGTTATCATTCCTCTTTTTGAATTGCGATTTTAAAGTGGTATACACTCATTTAATGATCATTATTTTCTCTGTTTCAAAGCCCTCTCTTATTAAATTAGTGTCAACGTAACATATACATAAATAGCAGGTCACGTCGAGTCTAGAATAATATTAGAAATAGCTATGCCTAACAGACATCGGGAACATCCGTTGTAATACAATGGCTGTGACGCCCTTTGTGATAGCGGAATGAAATCACAATTATATATCATTTTAATCTCAAGTCAAAGTAACAGCGGGTTCCTGGGGGCTCTCTTAATTAAATTATTAACAGATTACATAAACCTTTTAAAAGATACCGTGGCTTAGTGGTCAGACAATTGGATTTCTGTTTAGAGAAGATGCAAGGGTGCGCCTATTAAGAGCGAATGTCCTGGATTTAATTAGGAAATAGTATTTTCTAATTTGTTGGTATCTAGATCGTCTTTTTTAAGTTTTAAGAGTTTTTTAAGAGTTTTAAGTCTTTTTTAAGAGTTGTCCGGACCTTGGTCTTCTTCATATTCCTCTACGCTTTCAAACCCAAACGAATAGACGCTTGGAGATCCACCAAGAAAATCAACAAACCTATTCTCAGTCAACTTAAGATAAAGTCGAGTCTTTCAACGATATGTCAAAAAAGAATCCTTGTCTAATTAGGTCACATTGCTCGTCCAAACCCAAATCAACCTCCAAATAATATTAGCTATCGGCAAGATCGAAAGAAAAAGACCTTCCCCACTGGTGTGATCAGGTTACGAAACTTACAGGAGTGACTATAACATCTGCCCTGAAAGAAGCGGAAACTGCAAAAGATAGAGCATATCAACGACCCACTTAAGAAGGAATTTCAAAGGCATGACCTTCAGTAATGAAGAAAGCGACTCAGAAAAATAGGAGACCGTTAAGTCATTAAATCAACACAGTTAAACCTTCACGCTTTCCAGGTTTTCCTTAAGCTAGCCATCAAGTTATATCTCGTCTAATTAAAACAAGAGCTACATATCTCAGAATTCGTCTGAAGTAAGGCTTCGGTCGAGGCTAGTTACCATCCTACAGCAAAGACCAAGCAAAAAGTTTGCATTCACGTGTGATGCTTTACTGTGATGATTTAATGATGCAATGCAAATATGGTTTGATATTGCGTTAGCTTTTTACAGCTTTTGGATTTAAGGTTTTTTGTTTATCCAATAACTCGCTTATTTTCAACTTTACACGATAAATGGTAATAAGCAAGGTTGTTTGGAATTAAATTTTCTAAAATTTTGGTTATCATCATTTTTGTCCTACGATCAATAATTTTCAAATTAGACGGTATATTTTATTTAATCAAATACTCCTCATTTTCCAATTTTACGCTAAAAATTGTCACTACTAAAGTTGTCTGGAATTCAGAAGGTTCCTTTAGTATTGATTTTTGTCATGTTTTTCCTAAATGTTAATAAAATAATAATAATAAATCTTTGTTTGTTCCAGAATTACAAAGGTTTCTTGATATTACACTTGATCCCCAAACTAGGAGTACCCGTGTCTTGGAGGTCTCACCCTACCCGTTACATTCTGGGAACCTTGTATATACACACAGCCTTGTACATTTGGTACTAATGGGGTAGCACAGGGGAATGAAGCAATTTTCGCCTAGTGACAGTTCTTAGTTTGTATCAACGTTAGTATTGTGTTTTAAGTAATTCTAACTGCCTCATTGCTCTGGTGCTTAGCATGTTCGACTATAGACATGAGATTCTGGGTTCGAGTCCCGGGTCGGGCCGATTCAAAAATCAATATTGAGTTTTCTATTAAGATTTTCTCAATATTTGCCCCAAGTTGGAAAGTTGACAGTGTGATCCACCCCCGTGCCTCGGAGAGCACGTTAAGCCGTCGGTCCTGTGCTTGATCTCTCTCCGGTCGTTTCGAATTCCCGTCACATCGGACTATGAGATCGAAGAAATAGAGAGTGTACTTGTGTACTATGCCTGCCAATCCGCAGTGGTACAGCGTGGTGGGTCTATGCTCTAAAAACCATCGCTCCTTGGAGTGAGGAGGCCTATGCCCAGCAGTATGACGTTAATGGGCTGCTACTTACTTTAAGTCATTCAAAGTTTGTAATATAATAATGAAGAATATGAGAATAGAATTATAACTTCTGAATTTTGACATAAAAATAACCGAAAATTTTAAGTTAAACGAGAAACTCTTTGAAAAAAAACTCTGTCATAGAAAAGTCATTAAAATAAACCGCCATTTAGCTGATATCGTTATTCATTGTTAATTGCATACCTCTTAAAATATACTCGTCTTTATCAAAATAAAACCACGTATTGGGAAACCACATATCATTAACCAATCTACATACATATTACTAATTGAACCACTTTACATAAATTATGTATGCAGGTGATATTACGTGGTCTTCACTAATAAACTCCAATGTAAACAAACCAAATAAACATGCATATACGTCTCAGTATTTGCGGTTTGTTTCAATCCCGTCTAATACCGCTGTCACAGGTCAATTGGTATATAATTGTAGTGTTGTTTGAGGTGAGACTGTTTTGGAATTGAGTAGCTGTTTACTGTATTAACTGCGTAATTCCAGATTGCTTTCCTGACATACAAGTAGCATAAGCTACTCTTTAATACATCAGGTATCTGCTAAAGACTCAATGCTTGAGAGTGAAGCCGCATGCAGTCTGCTTGCCTTTTTATTCTCACTGGGTAATTCAATTAAGGCCGCAATAACTCCTAGCGTCCAGTTAGGAGTGTGGGACTAGGCGATGGAAGGTCTCGCAATACTCACTAAAACCCAGCTGAACCCTGTTATCCATTAGTGAGGCACAAAGTACTGAACTTTCGCATTCTGCCCTGGTATCCCGGATGAGCCCGATGGAGAATTCACGCCGCCTTATATTGCGCCTCCTTCACCGGAGCATGGGAGCATATATCCACAGCATTCTCTGTCTTTCGTGGGCTTCCTTCAGCGGGACTACCGTCTCGCAACAGAAGGCCGCTTCCGCCCACTAACTCTCACTGGAAAGCATAAGTGCTGTAATGGGCGTACTTGAATCAAGATATTTTGACTTTGACTTTGACTATGAGCTGTAGTTAACACACACTGTAGAAAAGTGTCCAGATTGAGGATCCTAGTGGCATCTCCTATTGATTCTAGTCGGAGACGATCATACCATATTTTCCGCTATTGTCGGCAGCGAAACGGCATGGAGGATTTTTCCTTCTTTTGTGACTCTATCATCTTACAGAAAGAGGCAAGCTTGGATCAAGGAGAGAAGGCAGTGTTGGATGCCCCTTTCCACCAGGAGAGGTTGAGGAAGGCTTGGCATACGAACGCCCACCTGCTCCAGTTTACTTGAACGTTCTGTTGGAAGCATCTGGCCCCCTATCCATTAGATCAAGAGTGTTCCGTTGGTTTAGAGTAGGTATTCTAGTTGTCCAGCACGTCCCATACTGTTTTTGTGCGGAAAAGTATTTCCAAGCAACAAAAAAAAGTCGACGTAGATAGAGAGGAGGAGCAGATGTCTCTCTTCTCTCCAAGAAGGTTTGGAAGAAGGAGGCTTCGTTACCTTAAGCTCCTTGTCACAGAGAATGTGCAAGCAGACCTCTGACAACGTCATTTCAAGTTGACGAAGGGTTTATTGGGAATTCTAGCAGAACCAATGATTCCCACATTGAGTTCTTGAAAGTATTTCCCAGCGTAAAAAACAAGGGTATCTGCCAATGATAGTCGCGTCAAAATCAGCTTAGCTGTTACGGAGATTACCGGTAATAAACAGGTAGAAACTTATCAATAAAAGCATGTTAAAGACTGAGAATATAGTGCGAGTAGCGTTCTTAATCATTGCCGTTCCTGTTGTCTTAAAAGAAACCCAGACTATAACTAGTAACGAATGTAGTATTGAGTACAACTTTTCGTAATAAAAAGCAAATATTCACCTAAAATGTCGTTTTTTGCTTGAAAAAAGTTATACGAGTTCATTGACATATAGTTGACATCGCAAACTCTATTCTTCACCTCACAAAAGTCAGAAGAAATAACTTTAAACAGACAAAATTTAAAGAAAAATAGTATTAAATTTAGGAAAGAAAAGCTACAAGTATTTCTTAGTTCTACCTCACAATATTGAAGATGTTGTTATCGCATTTTTAAACCCCAGGCTATAATTAACTTGTTTTAAATACACTTGGGTTCATCTAATTAGCAACATTTCATAAGATATTTCTCACCAGTAAGGAAAGAAATTGCTTTTATATTATGATAAAAGACCCTTAGTAGTCTTTTTTGATTAGATTTTTCTTATTTAGTCTTAAAATTAAAAACCGTGCAATTATTTAATAACAAATTAGCAATATAAGGGAAGGCTATACTATATTTTATAAAGAGAAACATTTAAATTATGGGGAATTCAGCGTTTTTGCCGAACTCTAAAAACAATTGACCCTTTAGAAATTTATTTTATATAGAAAAAGTACATTTGTTTTCCTGCCTTGAATAAATTAAAAAACTATTGATGCGAAATTCAAAATTATATCAACAATAGACAGCCCAATTATTATAAGTTAATTTAAGGCATTTTTAGTCAAGAATTTTCCACAGGAACGGAAAATTCAAAAGCAAAACCATTCCATGATATTTTCTAACCGAAGAATAATATAAACTATTCTATAATATATATAATAAAAAGAGAAAAACTATATTATTTTTCAATCTTTGATTACTCAAACATAACCGCAGCGATTTCAGAATTCTTTCACCAAAAGAAAGCTCGTCGTCGTTGCTTCAGCCGATGGACGGACACTGCTGGGCATAGGTCTCACATAATGACGTCCACAAGGCCCGATCTTGTGCCGCCTGGCTCCAGCGACTACCGGCGACCCTCTTTTATATCATCGGTCCACCTTGTGAGGCGTCTGCCTACACTGCGCCGTCCGGTGCTGGGTCGCCACTCCAGCACCTTCGGTCCCCAACGTCAATCGGTCCTCCGGACTATGTACCCCGCCCATTGCCTCTTCGGGTTTGCGATTCGTAGGACTATGTCAATGAATTTGGTTCTACTACTTACTTCTGATTTCATGAAAGCTCAATTACAAGTTAATATATGCTTCATTGAAACTGGATTTTCTCATGTGAACAGGAAATTCAACTCCAAAACAATTCTCCCTTTACTAACGTGGCATTTTCAGGCAGAAGAGTAATATAAACTATACTATATTACAAATTATTGAATAATGATATTAAAAACATTGACTTTAGCCCAATTTATAATTATACTGAGCCCAACCTTATGATAAATACTTTGATAAAACTACTCCAAACAGCCATAAATAAACATACAATAATCCAAAAAGTATCTAGACGAAAAAGAATAATCAAACCCTGGATTACTGCTGGTTTGTTGCGATGTATGAAACATAGGGACAAATTACATAAGAAAAGCAAAGCTTCACCTAACGATGAATTGTTAAAACTTACATACAAACGTTACAGAAACTATTGTAATCAAATCCTGAAAAAGGTGAAAAATACATATGAAAAAAATGAAATTAAAAAAGCACAGAATAATAATAAAAAACTATGGAACGTTATAAAAGAGGTCACTAAAATTGGTAAAGACAAAGAAAATTCTCAAACATTATTAAACCTAGATAAATCGCCTCAATCTTCCGTAAACTTAATAAACAATCATTTTATAAATGTAGGCAAATCCCTAGCGGATAAACTGTCTAATAATAATTTTAAAAGTAAGCAAATAACTACAACCAGCAAAAATAATGCCCCATCAAACTCTTTTGTTTTATTAGAAACAGATGAAACAGAAGTGCATAATTTAATAACTGGGCTAAAAAATGACAGTTGCACAGGCTGGGACAACATCTCAAGCAAATTACTTAAACAACACAAAACCGTATTAGTTCCACCATTAACTTTTATCTTTAATCATTGTTTACGTCTAGGTGTTTTCCCGACGGCATTAAAAATATCGGAAGTTCGACCAATTTTCAAAAGCGGTGACAGATCAATTCTCAGTAATTATAGACCTATTGCGATTCTACCAGCTATGTCTAAAATTCTCGAAAAAATTGTCAATAAAAGACTAATTAAATATTTGGAACATTGTAAAATCCTGTCAGTTAATCAATACGGTTTTCGAACTGGCAGGGCAACAGAAGATGCTGTAAATTTATTAACAAATTTTATCAGTTCAAATCTAGACAAGGGAAAAAAATGTTTATCTATCTTTATTGACTTGGCCAAGGCCTTCGATACAATTTCAATCGACTTACTTATTAATAAACTTTGTCAAATCGGTGTAAGAGGAATCCAACTCGATCTATTTCGTGACTACCTTACACAACGATACCAAAGAGTACGAATTGGTAATTTTATCAGTAAAGATTGCTTAAATGAATTTGGAATTCCCCAAGGAAGCATACTAGGACCAACGCTTTTCCTAGTATATATTAACGATCTCACTAACATAAATATTCATGGCGCACAAATGATCTCTTATGCAGATGATACGGTCCTTTCTTTTGCAGCTGGTACATGGGACGAAGTTTTCAAATTGGCCCAAGATAGTTTTAATACAGTTAAAACATGGCTTCAAGATAACATTCTCACCATCAATACTGACAAGACAAAGTACATTGCTTATTCCATTCGTCAAAAAGCAAGTTTTAGTAAAAATTTCAAATTAATTACACACGAATGCACAAATAATACTAAACTTTGCAGCTGTCACGAAATTCTACGTGTACACACAATTAAATATCTGGGCGTCACCTTAGACTGCAATTTAAATTTCAAACAACATGTACAGACACTTACAAGTAGAGTTCGAAAATTAACCTATGTTTTCAAACACCTTCGGCATATTGCGGAGCCGAAAGTAATAAAACAAGTGTACTTTGCATTGTGTCAATCACTTATTACATATTGTATCACAGTATGGGGAGGTGCTCCAAAAACTACCTTGAAACCTATCGAAATTGCGCAACGGACAATCCTAAAGGTAAGCACCCATAGGCCTATATTATACCCGACGCACTCTCTTTACAATGCATGCGGTGTACTGACCGTGAGACAGCTCTTCATACTTTATGTTGTCTTGAAGCAGCATAATAACGTAGCTTTCGATGAAACCCTACTTGGAAGACGTCGTAGTTATACAGTATGTAAACCTCCGTATAACTTCAACACAACATTTATCGAAAGGTTTTATAAATTTAACGCACACTATCTTTATAACAAAATTAACAAAATTTTAATTATCTATCCGCTTTGCAAATATAAATGTAAAAAAATAGTTTTCAATTATCTCCTAAACCTCACTTATGACGAAACTGAAAATTTTATAAAAGTGCTAAATTAACAAACTGTACATTGGGTAACATTGCCTCTTTCTTCATTAATTCTATAATATAGATATTATATATATACATACATACATACATTACACACAACCTCTCTTGTACACACATGCACATTACATACAACACAAAGAGAGGTCTCTCATTCAAACTGCTCAGCATAAATACGATTAATATAACATAATATATTTATTTTTATTACTTTTCTTAATGATAAATTTTTTAGGATAAATACATTTTTAATCACGAATTTTGGAGATTGGCGCTGTAAGCCGAAATACAGTTTTAACTAGTTCGGCTACAGGGATCACATATTTTCGGACACATTGTATATTCTAGAATTAAATATGTAAAATCATTGTATCTTGGTGCTGTGATATTCAATAAATTATTATTATTATTATTATATAGTAAAAATGAATATTGTATTATTTTTCAGTCTTTAATAACTTAAAAACTACGTAAGCAATTTTGAAATTCTTTCACCGAATGGAAGCTCAATTATAAGCTTCATTGAAACTAGAGTTCCCTATGATAAGAGGAAATTCAATACCAAAACAATTCCCCTAATACTAACGTAAAATTTTCAGGCAAAAGAGTAATATAAATTATACTATATTATAGTAAAAAGAGAAAAATGCATTATTATTTATTCTTTAATTAATTATAAACTACCGAAGCGATTCTTAAAATTCTTTCACAAAATATAAGCTTCATTGAAACAATAATTTCTTGTGGAAACAGGAAATTAAAAAAGCAATTCTTCTTTTATTAACGTGACCTTTTTTGACTAAAGAATAGTATAAACTGTGTATAATTTTTCAATTATCAATAACTTGAATACTACAAAAGTGATTTACAAAATCCTTTCACAAATTGAAAGCTAAATTAAAAGCAATTAATGTAAGCTTCATTGAAACTAGAATTTATCATGGAAACGGGACATTCAGCTCCAAAACACAATTAGCATTTTGTTGACGGATTTTTCTAAATTTCCATATAAACAAGATATCTAAAAGACTTAATTTGCTCACAGCAAAGCTTGGATGGCTTTAACTAGTATTTAATAAAGTCAAAAAGCATAAGTATGGAAATTATTAATTAACGAGGTTTAGATACATCAAAAGGGAGTCTCACCCCTTTGTTGCAAGAATATAGTCTTAACATAATGTCTACAGTATATTTTACAGCATATATATTATTTAGTAGACAATAAACACCTTATAATATCGTCTAAGTCTGAAACAAAAGGTTAAGGTTTTACACCCTCTATTCATGTATAAGTACAGTAATATATTATTCAAAATTTATCATCCGTAATGATATTGTATCACAACGCTTATATATGTAAATTTTCGTAAATGACAATTATATAATATAAATTGTATTAGATAATAAATCTCTGAACTGACAACACAAGTCTTAGAATCATACAAAAGTAAGTAGGTAGCCGCCCATTAACATCCCACTGCTGCGCACAGACCTCCTCACTCATAAGAGAGAGGGTTTTTAGAGGTTTGCAGGCATAGTACATAAGTGCTTTATTCCTTCAGTCTCATAGTCCGATGTGTCGGTAATACGACACGACTAGAGAGAGATCTGGCGTAGGACCGACGGCTTAATGTGCTCTCCGAGGCACGGAGCTGGAGCTGGAGTAGTCAAACATGCTAATCACTAGACCAATGAAACAGTTACTAAACCAATAAGTCAGTTACTAAACTAATCAGGCAGTTAATAGGCCAATGTTGCAGTTATTAGACATTTGAGGCAGTTACTTGACAAATAAGGCAGTTACTAGACCAATGAGGCAGTTACTAGACCAATGCGTCAGTTACTAGACCAATGAGGCAGTTAGTAGACCAATCAGGCAGTTACTAGACCAATGAGGCAGTTACTAGACCAATGAGTCAGTTACTAGACCAATGCGTCAGTTACTAGACCAATCAGGCAGTTACTAGACCAATGAGGCAATCATATACGTTAGTCAGTAATAAAGGGTTGGATTCGATTCCTAACAGAATAGAAATTGTATTTTCTAATTTGTCTGAGTTTGGTCTAGCGGGAGTCTGGACTGGTGCGAGCTCCGGCTGTGGCTAGTTGTTCTCATCCTACCAGAAAAGAGATATGTGATCAGATGTATCGGTAATCCGTTACGACCAGAGAGAGATCGTGCTTTCCAACACACGGGGCTGGAGCACACCGTCAACTGTGCTCATACCTGTAGTCATACATGCTAACCACTAGACCAATGAGGCAATAACTAAACTAATAAGGCAGTTACTAGACTAATGAGGTAGTTAATATACCAATGAGGCAGTTACTAGACCAATCAGGCAATCATATACGTGAGTCAGTAATAAAAGGTTGGATTCAATTCTTGACAGGAAATTATATTTTCTAATTTGTCTGAGTCTGGACTAGTGAGAGTCTAGACTGGTGAGAGGCTTCAGCGGTGGCTAGTAGTTACCATTCTAAGAAACTTGTGTTCCGGTACAATTCTGAGTAGAAACCATAAGAGGTAAATTACCTCTTACCAGATAAGTTGGCTTCCATCTTAGCTTGTATAATCAATTACCCATCAACCAATTAAATTAGCGTATTAATGTGGAGTTAAACTGGCGTTTGGAAATACGCAATATAAAGCTGAGGAGTTTGTTTTCTTGAACGTCCTAATCCCGGGAACTGTTACTTGAATTAGATACGATCCTATAGTGTTGGATAGCCCATTTAAAGAAGAATGCTGTAGTGTTTATAACATTCCATTATGACGAATAGGAACCAGTGAAAAATGTTACAAAAAACAGGAAAATTTATTGCTTTTGTAACCTTCAGATGTTTTTCCTGCGTAAGTTTTTAAAGTGACTGAATATTTCCTTTTAAAAAGTAGTAAAGAAAAGTTTGCGATAGCAGATATATGTTTTTTAAGGTTAATTCTTTTTAGTAAAACTTGAAAAGGCTTTATGAGGGAAAGGATTTGATTCGACCACAAAAACTAGCGACGAAATTTGTTTTTTAAGTTAGTGTGACTTCAAATAACTAAGAAAAACTTTCGTCCTTTCTTGTATTTAAATGAGAAAGGTTCTATTTAATTAAAGCAAGCATTTCGATAGTGCGATTTACATAATTTTCCAAAGGCCCACGGAAAACTTTTGTTAGGTCCTATTACTTTGTATTAAAATTGAAGATTTCCTTGATTAAAACTGGTAACTAATCTATCAGTTTAGAATGTTAATTTCATGGAGGAGAAGACAGCAGGATAATTTACATTAATACTAGTGATCGGTCCCGATTCCACACAGTTATTAAAGCTATATTCCTTCTTCAATTTATTGAAATAATTCCTAAGATATTAACATTTAATGTGTAAGATGCAAGAGATAATAATGATACTGTAACCGTCTCTATAACATTCTAATTAGCGAATACGTAACCATTTGTAGAAAGTAAAATGGGTATAATGAGTTATCTATAAAAGATAGATATATTCCATGTAAAACTTTTTTGTAGATATATAAAAAAGGAATTATTCTTCCATATATCGTTTTGTTATGACTCAAAGGGCTTAGGTAATTTTTGACGAAATCTCCCAAGTGTCTTGACTTTTTTCGACACTTCCAATAATTGTCGTTAAATTTCAACTAATTTGCATAAAACATCTACAAAATATATACATAAACCTTCCATAATAATCACTCTATCTACTGTTAAAACCATATGAAAATCCGTTCAGTAATTTTTGATATTACACCGAAAAGGCAGATGGACGCAGCAGAAGACTTTGTTTTAAAATCTGAAAGGATTGTAAAAGACAGTGCCAAAGAGAATGCTTGCTTTAGGTAATTGTTTGTTGTATAACACTTAGAATGCCCGTCTGACCGCCCTTCGCGTCGATTGCCCCGCGGCTCGAATGACCCTAAAGTGGCTCTTCGAATTTAAATATTCATGAAAGACTACCAAATGTTATGATTTTCATGTTTGCTAATGGTTAAACTATATAATGTTACCTTTTGTTTATTAAATTAAGACTCCGGTGCAGCGTCATGTTGCGCTAAACTTTGAGATGGTCAGTCTTGTATTAATAGGCTCATATCTTAACAATTAAGACTTACCTTAAGGGTTTTCATTGTCATTCACATCACTTATATAATCAAAAACATAAATAATCACTAAAACACACTCACAGTTTATATAAATCTAAACAAAACTTAATGGCCTTCGCCGCGACACACGTACCGTTAGTAACTGTCACGTTGTAACTGATTTATTTTGTTTTTTCTATTGTCCGGTTTTATCCCGATGCATATTTTGTTACGACAGTTACACATTATGCCTTAAAAAAAGAGATGCTTATATTTCTGATTGCACGGGTTGACACAGAACTATTGTATCATGTCGACTATTAGTTGACACGGACAATCTACTTCAAATCGGCTTCGTTAATCTGCAGTTGACAGGGGCAGTTGACAGGGGTTTCTGTGTTTCGTAGTGAGTTTGGTGTTCTAAAACCATCTTCGTATTATAGCCTTTCTAATGTACTCGGTTTGGGACACATCGGCTGTATGGTTTCAAAATATATAAAGGACTTAGGTACAAACTATTTTTCGGTTTATATATAATAATAATAATATATTATCAAAATAAAATAGTCTAGAATTCACATTTTTAAGCTTTATAGTTTAAAACTGTATAAACAAAATACAGTTGGATACAATTACCGGTTGCAATTTTAAAAGGAAGTGATAACATAAATTTATTGTCTGGCTGTTTGCCAAACAAGAAAGTTTCCAAGAAATAACATATTTTAGTTATTTTGACGCAGTTAAAATTTTCAATAACATATTAATGTACAAATCTAAACTAAATTTGAGGTGGTTTCTTCGCATAACCTTCTTATTGCAGATCTGTAATAACACAAATATCAACGTGATTTTATTTTTTTATTAATTATTACTTTAATCGAAACTTGATATGAAATAATAAAGTTAGGTTTTTTTAACGTAGTCTGGATAACATATTAAGTGCTAAGTTAAGTTTTTTATCCACACAGTCAGTTAGTAATAAATGAATATTACACTTTTATAATAAGGGAATCGTTCACGTATTTGCTATTATTTTCTTTATATTTTTGTATATAATAATATAGTTAAGTTGTTTTGACGTACTTTACAGTTTGGATAACATATTAAGGTCCTAAACTAAACTAAATTGAAAATGTTTTCTATCCACACATGGCCATGTAACAAGAACTAAGTATTACACTTTTGCAATAAAGGAAATGATCACATATTTGCTAGTATTTCCTTAGCAATTTTGAATGAAATAATATAGTGAAGTTGTTTTGAGGTAGTTTACAATTTGGATAACATATTTAGGTGCTAAACTAAACTAAATTGAAAATGTTTTCTATCCACACATGGCCAAGTTACAAGAACTAAGTATTACACTTTTGCAATAAAGGAAATGATCACATATTTGCTAGTATTTCCTTAGCAATTTTGAATGAAATAATATAGTGAAGTTGTTTTGAGGTAGTTTACAATTTGGATAACATATTTAGGTGCTAAACTAAACTAAATTGAAAATGTTTTCTATCCACACATGGCCAAGTTACAAGAACTAAGTATTACACTTTTGCAATAAAGGAAATGATCACATATTTGCTAGTATTTCCTTAGCAATTTTGAATGAAATAATATAGTGAAGTTGTTTTGAGGTAGTTTACAATTTGGATAACATATTTAGGTGCTAAACTAAACTAAATTGAAAATGTTTTCTATCCACACATGGCCAAGTTACAAGAACTAAGTATTACACTTTTGCAATAAAGGAAATGATCACATATTTGCTAGTATTTCCTTAGCAATTTTGAATGAAATAATATAGTGAAGTTGTTTTGAGGTAGTTTACAATTTGGATAACATATTTAGGTGCTAAACTAAACTAAATTGAAAATGTTTTCTATCCACACATGGCCAAGTTACAAGAACTAAGTATTACACTTTTGCAATAAAGGAAATGATCACATATTTGCTAGTATTTCCTTAGCAATTTTGAATGAAATAATATAGTGAAGTTGTTTTGAGGTAGTTTACAATTTGGATAACATATTTAGGTGCTAAACTAAACTAAATTGAAAATGTTTTCTATCCACACATGGCCAAGTTACAAGAACTAAGTATTACACTTTTGCAATAAAGGAAATGATCACATATTTGCTAGTATTTCCTTAGCAATTTTGAATGAAATAATATAGTGAAGTTGTTTTGAGGTAGTTTACAATTTGGATAACATATTTAGGTGCTAAACTAAACTAAATTGAAAATGTTTTCTATCCACACATGGCCAAGTTACAAGAACTAAGTATTACACTTTTGCAATAAAGGAAATGATCACATATTTGCTAGTATTTCCTTAGCAATTTTGAATGAAATAATATAGTGAAGTTGTTTTGAGGTAGTTTACAATTTGGATAACATATTTAGGTGCTAAACTAAACTAAATTGAAAATGTTTTCTATCCACACATGGCCAAGTTACAAGAACTAAGTATTACACTTTTGCAATAAAGGAAATGATCACATATTTGCTAGTATTTCCTTAGCAATTTTGAATGAAATAATATAGTGAAGTTGTTTTGAGGTAGTTTACAATTTGGATAACATACAAAAGTGCTACAGGTAATGCAAATGCAAAGTCTTTTTTATCCACATACCTTAGTTAGTATTGCGGCTACGTAAGGATACAAATGTTTACGTTTTATTTATATGGATTTTATCTCATTGAGTCTTATGTGGTTTAATCTCAGAAACAGTCCATAAAACCTTTACTGATTAAACGATTTTCTATCTACATATATCTAGAAATGGTTATGAATGGTGAAACTTTAAACCAGCAAACACGTTGTGTAATCCGACTGCTTATATAAAGTGTACGTACAAACTTTGATATCTCTTTATATAAGTACATTTTCTATGTAACATGTGTATGTCTATTTATGAACATCTACCTTCTCATTCCTTTTTATGACGCTTTCCTTAAACAGAAAGATCGTTATATAACAATAAGAGAATTGCACACTAAATGTTTAAGTGAATGTTATTATCTTTTCTTTTTCTTATTGCTGACAGATTAGCGCTTGACTGTGATCTCACCTGATGGTAAGAGATGATACAGTCTAAGATGGAAGCGCATTAATCTGTTAAGAGGCGATATACCCCTTACAGTTTCTACACAGCATCGTACCGGAACACAAATCTCTTGGTTTGGCGGTACGTTTTTGCTGGTAGGGTGGTAACTAGCCATGGCCGAAACCTCCCACCAGTCCAGACTGACAAATTAGAAAATACAATTCCCTAAATTCGTCCTACCGGGGACCGAACCCGGGAACTCCGCTAGCAAAGCGAATACTCGCACCACTGCGCCAGCAAGGCCGTCAAATCTTATCTTTCATTTATCTTTCTAACAACTATGTTGAGGATACTTCTTTGAACTGATGTCTGTTTTATAACATGAAGGCATAATTTGAATCTTAGGCATCACATCTGGATCCAAGACACTCGTCGAGACTTTACAAGTTGTACAAACATTTACATGTTATTTGTTATGTAGCGGATATTACGATACACCACAGGATGTAACAAGCTATGGAAATGAGTTCACGTGGTATTGTGAACTGAATTAAAGCATATGCAACCTTATAATCTTTAAAGATCTCTGCAGATACATATTTACTTCAAAGAAAAAGGCATAAATCCATTAATTACTCTCTGCGAAATAAGGCTTAGCAATTCTCATAGTGGTTTAGCTGTTGGTATTCAACATTTCATTATACAAGGTGTTAGGAGCCCGTTTTAAAAAACGAAGACAGACGATAGCACTAATGACACCTTTGATGATGGTATGGAAAAAAATCGATCCTGATCCTAAAAAACCAGCAATGAAACACAAAATGGCGTTAACGTGATCCAGCATCACCTGTTTTTATCTTCGTATTTCATTGATGGTTTTTTACTAAAGATCAGGTTCGACTTTTTGTCGTCCCATCATTAACGGTGTCATTAGTACTATCGTCCTTGAAAATTCGTAAAAATATTAACATACATAATAAGAAAACCGAAAACTCAGGTATATCAAATAACAAAAGGACTAGAAGTCATTTGCTAGATTAAAAATCTGAACATATCGACGGTCCCTACGTATAAAGAGTCAAGTATAAAATGATTTTATAAGACAGTTTTTCATTGATTTAGTTGTTTATTGACATAACTTCTTTTAGACGCATTAGGGTGATATTTGTACGGTGTAAACGCATGATTAGCGTCACGAAGCTTGTGCAGCGTTTTGTTTGTTTGTTACGTCATATCTTCCGACTGGGTTTACTAATCTTGATAATTTTTTTTTATATGAAAGGTGGTGTTTGTCGTAGGGTCCTACTTTTTTTAGTCCAGTACTGATGATGGCATCCATGAGAAAACCGTATAAGTGTTAAATAAGCATGTGCGCGACAAATGGGCGAATAAGTAAAGATTACGCCAACCGATTTCGATGACTCATTTTTTATTGGAATGCATATACTTCAACGGTTATTTGATGATAGTTTGGTTTGGTTTTGATCGTGGGATCCCTGACAAAGTAACGGAACTCTTCAATTTTTAGGAGCAAATTAACGATACTCGGCAGAATCTTTTATAGGCTATAAGCATATTAGAGGCACTTACTGTAACGTCGGTATGGTCAAGTGATTGTTGTAGTCAACTATGATGATCAATGGAACTCCTCAACGGCTTATAGTAAGGGTGTGATTTGTGGAGAATATCTAAATGTCTAACAAAGATGTTTCACTTCTGACATGTGTAGTTTGTACTTACGAACTTTTTTTTTAATACTGTGTCAAATTTTGTAATAATGTTGTGGTTTTTTGGAGACCCATAAAAGCATAATCTTATTGGGTGTATAATTAATATAACAATTACCTAGATTTCCGATTATAGTCACTTTATTCGAGCAGGCTCAAAAGGCCCTTTGGAATTGTCAGTTGTCTTTCCTGTGGTAACAAATCTACCACCTGTTCCGCAAATTGATTCTGCTGAGAAGAAACCGGCAAGAAACTAGACGGTTATTCTTTTAAATACAGTTTTGTATGTTACAATATGTAATATTTCGCTTATGTGCCGTTGAAATGATATTATCGCTTAAATAATATACAAAATTATAATACGCCTTTTGTAAAAGGATGTTTTTGATATATGATATATGATGGGTGGCAATATTTTGATAGATGGTGAACAAGTGGAAGAGGTGAAAGAATTTGTATACTTGGGATCTAAATTTACAAAAGATGGAACATGTGAAAGTGATATTGAAAGGAGAGTGAATGCAGGGAATATGGTAAATGGTGCTCTGCATGCTTTTATGAATAGCCAGATGGTGTCTCAAAGGGCTAGACTGGCAGTGCATGCTGGAGTGTTGGTGCCAACACTTATGTATGGTAGTGAAAGTTGGGTATGGCAGAAGAATCACAAAAGTAAAATAAATGCGGTAGAGATGAGAGCGTTGAGAAGCATGAGTGGATTAAAACTGAGTGACAGAGTGAGAAATAGTGTGATAAGAGAACGTTGTGGTATAAAAGAAGACGTAGTGACTAAAATTGAAAAAGGTATGCTTAGATGGTTTGGGCATGTAGAGAGAATGAATGAAAGGAGACTGACAAAAAGGATTTATGAGTCAAGAGTGAATGCGAAAGTTGGAAGGGGAAGACCAAGGCGAACGTTCCTGGATCAAATCCAGGACATTTTAAATAACGGCCAGGTCAAGAGTACTCTAAGCCGACGAACTTGTATGAAAGATTTAATGAGAATGAAAGAAGCGAAGGAGATATGCAAAGATCGTGGCAAGTGGAAGGATGTTGTCTCTGCCTACCCCTAAGGGAATGAGGCGTGATGCTATGTATGTATGTATTATGTAAAGGCAAATTCGAAATGAATCTTTATCACCCTAAAATATAGCATTACAAGTTTTCTAAAATGTTATTCAATATATATTGCGACGGTACTGTGAGAATTGATTCTCAAACTCTGTGTTTACAGTCCATTTGTATTCCGTTTTCGTAAATACCAAAATAACCTTTCGTGAACAATTTTTCTATAGTTACTCGTAAGCTTGATGTTTTACATAATATATACAATCTCGAGCTTTGATAGATTTAGATGACAATCTAATAAAGGGCGTGAACGACTACATTGTTGCGTGATACCAAATAAATGTCTTATTGGTCTAGTTATTAGCTTATTCGGCTTCAAACATGAATCCTAAGAACCCTCACTCATATGAGTGAGGAGACCTGTGCCCAGCAGTGGGACCTCAATGGTCTGTTACTTACCTTTATATAATAAATGTAAAATTTAACGGTTAAATCCATTGATAAGCTTTTGTAAAGGAAATCTGAAATTTATGAGGGATTGTGTTGGTATAGAAAACTAGCTGTATCCTATAATGGGTAAGTCCATGGTTATATCGACGAATTCATCTTTACTGACTATTTCGTAAACAATGCTTTTAGTGGTGTAAAACATCTTTACATTAGTGTTTATTGCGGTTTGGATAAATCGGTAAGTTTTGTAGTCCATAACGCATGTATCAACGACCCTTACGTATAAAGAGTCAAGTATATATCATAATTTTGTAATGCAATGAGAGAGAGAGAGAAAACGCTTTACTGCACACAAGATAAAAATATTAAGACATATAAACTAAGATTCTTATAATAAATAAAATAATATATAAAATAATAAGGGCAGAAAAGGGCCGTTCGTGCGATTTACAATTTGGGTCCAAGAGAGTCGCTAAGAAACAAATTCAAAGCAGTTAACATAATGACAGTTCACTGCGTGTATATATTAGAAAACTTGTTGTACGTACATAAAAACATTGACTCCTTTAGTAAAAAGAGTGAATGTATATCATATAACTTACGAAACGAAAACAAACTTGTTATAAGTTCTAGTAGGCTGCATAAAATTAACAATTCATTTAAGGGTAAATGTATACGTTTCTATAATAAACTCCCACAAGACGTTCTAAAGATGTCAATTAATAAATTCAAAGTCTTTGTTAAAAGAAAGTTGATAGAAAAATCGTATTATAAGTTGCAAGATTAGCTAGACGATAGAAACGCCCGGAAGTGAACGAATTGCTCTAATTTTAATTAAAATATAGTAAACTAATATGTAATTGTAATAATGATGGTAACAAAAAAAAAATACCCGACTGAATTTGTTGTGGGTTCTTCTCGGATCAGGGCGCGAAGGAACCCTCGTGACTTTAGATTTTAAGCCGTTCTTGAGTATCATCATCAGACGTATATTAGAATCAGAGTGTGGAAAAATAATATAATTTAACGATTCAAAAGTGCTGTAATATGCCTACTTGTATAAAGATATTTTTGATTTGATTTGATGTATAATATAGCATGCAAAGGCGGTCTTATTGCTACAAGCAATCTCTTCCAAACAACCTTATTATATAAAGAAGCAGACTTATATATAAAGACTAAAATAAATAATAAGACACAACAGCGCCAGAAACTTATAATAATGTTTGAAAGATAAATGACAAATTATGTTAGTACTTTTTTCATGATGTTTTAATAGCTTTATGATTAAAAAAATGATGTATTAGGTTATAACTCTATATATATACATAAAAAGGATATTTTGACTTTTTGAAATTAAAGGAATAGTAGCGATAAAAAACGATGACATTTCTTATCTTTTTTTCAGTTCTATTTTGCTTTTATGCTTCCGTATAATATCAGTTGAATTTTCTATTATAAGTTAAGTTATTAACTGATAAAACTTAATACTCTTTTCAACCCTGTTATTTGAAAATATTGTAGTTGTCTTTATTTATTAATTTTATAAGATTAATTAGAACTTTACTGCCTCATTGGTCTAGTAGATTTTCTCAATATTTGCCTGAAATTGGGAAAAAATTTCCGGTGTGATACTCCCCCGTGCCTCGGAGAGCACGTTAAGCCGTCGGTCTTGACCTCTCTACGCTCGTGTTTGATTACCGTCACATCGGCCTAAGAGAGTGAAGGTATAGAGAGTGCACTTGTGTACTATGCCTGCTAATCCGCAATGGAGCAGCGTGGTGGGTTTTTCCTCTAAAAACCCTCTCTCTTATGAGTGAGGAGGCTTGTGTCCAGCACTGGGACGTTAAAAGCCTGCTACTTACTTTAATTAGAATGTTAGACGTAAATATTTTAAGGAAACATGAATTTTTTAAAATTTCCTATTAATTTACAATTCAATTATATACTATTAAGTATTATTCTATTTGTAATTTAGATAGTCATTTAAAAAGTAATATTCACTTATGTTTTCGCGATTTGTCAAAAATATATTATAAATTACAAAACATACAAATTATATTGCGTATATGAGAAAATATTTGTGTATTATTTATTTTCAACGTTAGTATTTTCAGGGAAAAATACAGTTGAAATGTAATTTTCATATTAAATATAATTCCATTTATAATATGAATATTCTTGTAACATTTTCTTCGATTTTCTTGATTTTATTCACGATTGTAATAACAATATATCAACTATCCTAAAAGTAAAATTTACTCCACAAAACAGTAAGTAAACATTGTTTTATCTTAGATAACTAATGAAAAATTTGTTTTTAAGTGTTTTTTATACGTTCTTTAATAAATAACGATACTAAAATATAAAATAAATAGATTTTGATTTTAAATTCTGGAATTTCGAAGTATTTCAGTATAAAGAGTCGTGACAGTTAAAAACTCCATTAAAATATTTTAATATATATAACATATATAAAAATACCTGTTCCCAGAGGTATCACACGCGTTATTCGAGATTCCGTGGAAATATGGGAAAATCTGAATCGAATTGACTATTTAAACCTTCCTTGAATTGGAACACCATAAAAATCGTTCCAGAACTCAGTTACATATACCTACAATTAAATTAATAAAATATATAACTGAAATCGTACAAAAATACTTTATCAATATACCGTTGAAATTACATTACTTTAGTGTAAATATAAATAGTAAAATCCTAGTTAAATATTGTTTTATTTCATTGAAAGTTGTCGTACGTACCTGGAGTCTGGCGATGTCCTTTACAGTCCAACCACACAACGTTTTTGAAGGCTTCGACGGAGAACAGCGGCTTTTATGTGGTTGCCATGGCGTGACGTCACCATAGATTGTGGGACGGTATCCCCTTGCACTGTGATTTCTAAGATTTATGGGGAAAACTACAGTATTATTGATAGTTCGCCACATAAAATTCTAATTTATGATCATATAGTGTAGAACTTATTTATTGATTATTAGAGAGCTAATGACAGCTTACTACGTATATATTTTTGAAATCCTGACTCTTTCACCATGAAAAGTGAATGCATCTGAAATAAAATTGCTGTAAATTTTAGTTGGCTGCATAAAATTAACGATTCATTCAAGTCAAAGTCAAAGTCAAAATATCTTTATTCAAGTAGACCAGTTACAGCACTTTTGAATCGTCAAATTATTTAAATGAATTGATGACATTAAAGAACGACTTACAGTCTAAAGTTACGAGGGTTCCTTTACGCCTTATCTGAGAAAAGCCCACAACAAACTCAGTCGGGTGTACGTTTTTTTTTGTTATCATGATTACAATATATATTTTAAATTTATTCTATATCTATATACATATAGAGCAATTCATTCACTCCCACGCTTTTTTGTCTTCTAAGCATTCTTTCAAATAATAGAATGATTTCTCAATTAGAGTTCTTTTAATAAAAGATTTAAATTTATTAAGAGACATCTTTGTAACTTCTTCTGGGAGCTTGTTGTAGCAACCATTTTATTTTTATTTCTTAAGTTATATGAGGTGCACTCACTGTTTTTCCTAAAAGAGTCAATATTTTTATGGACTTACAACACGTTTTCTAGTATATATACATTTCTATAACACTTAACCTTTTATTAAAAGAAAGCTAATTGAGAAGCCGTCTTATAATTAAGGACTACTTAGAAGTCTTGAAGAGAGAACAAGACGAATCTGAAAAGAATCTTTGTCAATTATACAGTTTATTCGCGTTAAGGATGCAGTGAATCAAATCTTTTCAAATTACAAGGTCAAGTTCACAGTGACAAAATTGTTGATCTGATTGGTTAGAAGGCGGCGATAGAATGGTGACTCACTGTATTCTTAACGTGAACAAACTGTAGGTAGTTTGTTTGCTATAAATATTTTTTATCAAATAAATAATTCTTAATTCGAATAGGCTTTGAAATAACTTTTGAATCGTCAAACATTCCAAAGTTTCAAATTACTTTTAATATCATCAGCGTCTTCTATTTCATGCTAAGTTTTCATAAAACTAGTTCACAGCAGAATTGATATATAATGTAAGTAGCAGCCCATTAACGTCCCACTGCTGGGCAAAGGCCTCCTCACTCGTAGGAAAGAGGGTTTTTAGAGCATAGACCCACCACGCTGCTCTAGTGCGGATTGGTAGGCATAGTACACAAGTGCACTCTCTATTCCTTCACTCTCATAGTTCGATGTGACGGTAATCCGACACGACCGGAGAGAGGTCAGGCGCAGGACCGACGGCTTCACGTGCTTTCCAAGGCACGGGGGTGGATTACACCGCCAACTTCACAACTTCGGGCAAATATTGAAGAAATATTTAATAGAAAACTCAATATTGATTTTTTGACTTGGCCCGAGTCGGGACTCGAACCCAGGACCTCATGTCTGTAGTCGAACATGCTAACCACTAGACCAATGATTTCATTGAACTCCCATATGGCGAATTGTAAATAAAAATGCCACTTGTTTTTTGTCAATACTAGAAATTATTAATATTTTATATTTTATGAAAAATAGTATATTAAATTATTGAATGACGACTGGCAAACTAAAATGCCACGTGTCATTTGTACATATTAAAATAAAATTAACCTTCAAACGAATTAGCTTAAAAAACGCTGCACATTTTCGTGACGCTAATCCTAAAGAAGTTTCACTTCAAAAGCATGGGATTGAATGAATTACTCTGATCGATCGATGATAAAAAAGAAATTGTTATGACAATGGTAAAAAAAAGTTAACCTACTGAGTTTGTTGTGGGCTCTTCCCTAGACAAGGCGCGAAGGAACCCTTGTAACTTTAGGTTGTAAGTCGTTCTTTAATCATCAGTCGTACATTAAATATGGATAATTCTATATTTGACGATTTAAAAGCCTACTCTTGGACATGGGCCTTTTCACTCCGAGTTGCGAGGGTTTTTAGAGCATAGACCCACCACGCTGCTCCAGTGCGGATTGGCAGGCACAGTACACAAGTGCACTCTCTATTTCTTCACTCTCATATGCTGATGTGACCTGAGAGAGATCAGGCGCAGGACCGACGGCTTAACGTGCTCTCCGAGGCATGGGGGTGGATCACACCGCCAACTTCCCAACTTCGGGCAAATATTGAGAAAATCTTAATAGAGAACTCAATATTGATTTTTGAATTGGCCCGACCCGGGACTCGAACTCAGGACCTGTATGTCTGTAGTCAAACATGCTAACCACTAAACCAAAGAGGCAGTTTCTTTCTTTCTAATAAGAAAGGAAATTAATTGAATATGAATATATTCAATATTAATCATATCTGTCGCTACAAAATGCATATGTTGTGCGTAGCTTCGTAGCACTGTAGCTTCGTAGCAACAAAAACGTCCATTAGGAGAAAGAGAAGGAACAAAGATGGCTAGCATAAAAAAGGTTATAGTGAGTCCACCTTAAAAGATAGATAAATGCTGTTGCAGACTTTATTATAGAACTTTTAAAGGGGAAAAATTCGTTCGTACATGATTTTTACGAAAATTCAACCGTTAAAACAGCGCAAGCGACGGAAGCTCTGAAAAAGGGAAAAAAACACCCTTGATTTTGAAACATTCTTCATTGGTTCACCACTACTATCTACGGTTTGCCGATGATGTAGTCATTATGGCAGATACTCTCGAAGATCTCAATACAATGCTCGATAACCTCAGCAGAGTTTCTTTACAGGTGGAACATGGATAAGACAAAAATTATGACTTTTACCGCCACACCCGTTACCGTTGAGAACTCAGCTCTCGAAATTGTTGACGAGTACACAAACCTGGGACATATAGTCTAGCTAGGTAGGTCCAAATTCGAGAAGGAGGTCAACTGTCGAATCCAACTCGGTTGGGCAGTGTTCGGGAAACTACTCCAGATGTTTTCGTCCGATAATCCTCAGTGCCTGAAGACCAAAGCATTCGAACAGTGCGTGTTGCCAGTGATGACCTACGGTTCTGAGACGTGGTCGCTGATTATGGGCCTCATGCGGAAGCTCAGGGTCAGTCAGCGTGCGATGGAGAGAGATTCGTAGTAGAACCAGAGTCACCGATATAGTCCTACGAATCGCGAACCTGAAGTGACAATGGGTGGGGCACATAGGCGGTTGAGGGCCGAAGGTACTGGAGTGGCGACCCAGCACCGGACGGCGCAGTGTAGGCAGTCCCCTCAAGGTGGACCGATGATGTAAAGAGGTTCGCCGGTAGCCGCTGGAGCCATGCGGCGCAAGATCGTGCCTTGTGGACATCATTACGTGAGACCTATGTCCAGCAGTGGACGTCCATTGGTTAAAGCGACGACGATGACGATAAGTCTTAGTGTGATGATATATATACCGTATAGGTTTTCTCCATAAATGGTCTATCTAATAATGAAAGAATTTTTAAAATCGAACAACTGGTTCACTTTCACCAATAGTTTCCGATTCCTTGGGTATATGGGAAAATATGTAATTAATGACCATCTATATTACGAATAGAGACACTCTACATTACGTACTCTTTCTGTGGCTCAGCCTGAACCTCATGAATGCGGAAGTAAACAAAAATACTTTGACAATAAGTGAAAAATGTTAATATATTACGATCATTTGTCAGGTTTAATTGTTTTTCTGTAAGCCTCGTGTAACGATTTTGAAATCTCGTATGAACATTGTAAAAATGGGGTTCATAAATACATTATTTTGGTGCTAAATATTGAATATATTGCTTGTAGTTTTATATACTTTTTATGATTTCTTAATGGTTAATTACTCATCTCACTAGCAAAGGTCCTGGGTTCGATTTTCGTGAGAGCAGGTTTAGGAAATTGCTTTTGATAATTTATCTGAGTTTGAACTGGTGGAAGGCTTCATCCGAGATTAGTTACCACCCCACCACATTAGGATGTGTCTTGGCGACACATGGCGCAAAAAAGTTGCAGTTGACTGTAATCACGTCAGATGGTAAGATGGATCCGAGCGCTAATTTGGTAAGAACTGATCTAGTGGTTAGTATGTTTGGCCACAGACATGAGGTTCTGGGTTCGAGTTCCGGGTGGGGCCAACTTGAAAATGGTTATTGAGTTTGCTATTAAGATTTTCTCAATATTTGCCGGAAGTTGGGAAGTTGGCGGTGTGATCCGCCCCCGTGCCTCGGAGAGCACATTAAGCCGTCGGTCTGGTGCCTGATCTCTTACTAATCGTGCCGGATTCCTGTCTCATCGGAGTATGCGAGTAAAGGAATAGAGAGTGCACTTGTGTTCTATGCCTACCAATCCGCAGTGGAGCAGGAGGATAGAGCGGTTCCATCTTTGACTGCATTATCACTTCCCATCGGGTGAGATAACAGTCTCATGTTAACCTATGTAATAATTGTTTTGATACGTAATATTTGAGAGTAATGAAACAAAAATATATCTAATTAGTTCCTACTCGCTTTTAACGATACAAAAAGGTGAGCTTTGGACAATATAAAAATACATTTAATAAATTTGATACGTTTTTGTTATGTTTTAATTTAATTTCTAACAACTGCCTCATTGGTCTAGTGCTTAGCATGTTCGACTACAGTCATGAGGTCCTGGGTTCGAGACCCGGGTGGGGCCAATACAAAAATCGATATTAAGTTTTCTATTAAGATTTTCTCAATATTTGCCCGATGTTGGGAAGTTGGCGGCGTGATTCACCCCCGTGCCTCGGAGAGCACGTTAAACCGTCGGTCCTGCGCCTGATCTCTCTACGGTTGTGTCGGATTCCCGTCAAATCGGACTATGAGAGTGAAGGAATAGAGAGTGCACTAGTGTACTATGCCTGCCAATCCGCAGTAGAGCAGCGTGGTGGGTCTATGCTCTAAAAACCCTCGCTTCCCGGAGTGAGGAGGCCTGTGCCCAGCAGTGGGACGTTAATGGGCTGCTACTTACTTTTTTACTTACTAAATAGAAACTGCCTCGTTGGTCTAGTATTCAGATTGTTCGGCTACAGACATGAGGTCCTAGGTTTGATTCCCGGGTTGGATAAATTTTAAAATAGATATTGTGTTGTGAGTACTTTAGTACCATGCCTCCTAACCCGTAGTCGAGAAGCATGGTGGGTCTACGCTCTAAAAACCCTTTTTTTATGAATAAGGAAGCCTGTGCCCAGCAGTGGGACGATAATGGGCCGTTAATTACTAAAAAGACGTCTAGTGATAACAATTAATTGATTGTTAAAAGAAAGCGAGCCAAATAATTATAATTTAATAAATTAATTAAACGATAAAAAGTTTCCAAGTAAACGTATTAACATGCATATATAAATTTGATATAATATTGTAATCATGATACTAAAAAATATAGATATTTGTGGGTTCTTCCTAGAACAGTCCACGAAGGAATTAGGTGGAAAGTTATAGGGCCCTCTGTAACTTCCTAGTGAAAATAATCTGTTGAAGAATGAGCCGTGGTCAACGTTATCTACGTATGGGGTGAGCGGTAATCTGATTCAAGCATTGAAGTCTCTCTATGAGGGTCCTAGTGCCTGTGTCAGAATAAACGGAGCGTACACGGAGTGGTTTCCTGTCGAAAGAGGTGTTCGACAGGGATGTGTTGCGTCACCATGGCTGTTCAACCTTTTCATGGATAAATGTTTGACAGATTTAAAAGAATGTATGTATGGGTTAAGAATGAATGAATTACTCATCAAATGTTTACTCTACGCTGATGATCAAGTAATACTTGCGTCATCCGCTAACGAGCTTCAGGAGATGCTAAATATTATGAATGAAGCTTTGAAAGGGAAAGGAATGAAAGTGAATGTAAACAAAACGAAAGTTATGCTTTTTGAACGAGATGAATCTATGATGAATGGCAATATTTTGATAGATGGGGAACAAGTGGAAGAGGTGAAAGAATTTGTATACTTGGGATCTNAACTGAGTCACAAAATTAGAAATGGTGTGATAAGAGAACGTTTCCGTATAAAAGGAGAAGCAGTGACTAAAATTGAGAACGGTATGCTTAGATGGGTATGTAGAGAAAATGAACGAAAGGAGACTGACAAAAAGGATTTAAGAGTCAAGAGTGAATGTGAAAGTTTGAAGGGGAAGACCAAGGCGATCGTTCCTGGACCAACTCCAAGAACATTTTAAATAAGGGCCAGATCAAGAATACTCTAAGCCGACGAACTTGTATGAAAGGTTTAATGAGAATTAAAGAAGCGAGGGAGATATGCAAGGATCGTGGCAAGTGGAAGGACGTGGTCTCTGCCTACCCCTATGGGAATGAGGTGTTATGCTATGTATGTATGTATGTATGTATGTATGTATGTATAATAACCTTATAATAAAAGCGATAAATTCTTATAAGTTCAAGAGTTATTTTAAAATGTTACAAGTTAAACTTACCCTTGATAATCATAAACTTCATCCAACTAAGGAGTTCCTTTTCTAATAGTCTGCAAAGTTTTTGTTGAAGTAATGAAGTCACTGGTGATTTTATTAAAGACTTCTTAGAAAAATTAAATTCATCATACTAAAAAATGTGCAAAATCTCTATTTTTAGTTTCTACTTATATCATTTATAGACTCTGATACCGTCCAACCAATGTGAACTAACATTTTAAACAAGAAACATTTGTGTTTTTGTCTGTCTGTATGTATGTAATGTTTTCACACAAAAAGTACTGGACCGATTACATTTTTTTTTACCATTAAAAAGCGGCATTTTCACTAAGCGACTTAAGATATATTACTTTCATAAAACAAATAGAGATCCCTAATAAAAATGCACTAATTAAACCTAAAGTGTGAAAAAGTTTGTCAAAAAAAATCGCGTCATCGCGTGCGAAGGGGAAACTATTGAAGATAGAACAAAAAAATGTTCTACAATATTATAGAAGGTTTTAATATTTACAAAAAAAACCACACTACTATATATCAAACTACTGTAATTATACCACTTCAACTACTTTTTTAATACTTTAAAAGTTAATAAAAACGCCTGGGAGTGAACGAATTGCACTAATTTTAATTAAAATATAGTAAACTAATATGTTATTGTAATGATAATGGTAAAAAAAATAACCGACTGAGTTTGTTGTGGATTCTTCTCGGATCAGGGCGCGAAGGAACCCTCGTAACTTTAGATTTTAGGCCGTTCTTGAGTACCATCAACAGACGTACATCAGAATCAGAGTGTGGAAAAAAAATATTATTTGACGGTAAGCTAGGGAGGAAGCCTTCCATCAGTCCTGGTTCTGACAAATTACACAACACAATTTCTTACCGTGAAGTAACTCCAGGACCTCTACTCGTGAAGAACCACTACGTAATAAAGCAAAGATGGTTTTCGACAACTAAACTCTTAATGTTTAATTTAATACTTGTCTCTGCGCTTACACTCTAAACAGTCTATAAGTACGTATTTCACCATATTCCCACGGAATCAGGTTCAATGCGATTGCTGCGGGGAACAGCTAATATCCCATACTCGCTCAAAAGGGCATTAACCTGGGACCATTCATAGAAACCTAATCGCTATCTGTCCCTATAAAGATTTTTATGCATTGAATTGTAAGAATAAATAGAAGGATGACACATTTCGCGATGTGTCATTGCCTTGTCAGCAGTTCAATATACCCGCAATGTATTTAAATTTCGCTTCACTTTCAAAGTTTCACAATATTTTTCCACACAAATGTATTGAATACTTAATATTTACAAAGTCTAGCTTTATTCTTTAATAAGTAGTTTACCTATTTAATGATAGTTGAACTTCGCAACTTTGTATTGGAATTTAAAAAAGCAAACCTTCTTCAGACACCAGGGGATCAACAAGTGCATTCCTGACTTTTTTTCTATGCTGGGAAATGCCTTTATGCACCCCGTTCAGACAAAATGTAAACGAGAATGAAGGACCAGCGGGCAGTAAGCAGAATATCCTCTAAAATCCTGATCATCTTTTAATGGAGCACCAAACGATCAGTAGACACAGCCTACCCTGGTACTCCCGCAGGGAAACTTGGGGAGAAGACAGGAGAAGCGCAAATTTACGCTTCGTATCTCCCGATCTCATGCCCCGGGGAAGAGAAGCATTTATGGCGTCTCATGTATCTCATTCAGCGAAATAACAGTTTCGCAGAAGGAGGCCTCTGCCCTACGCTCCCTTTCGCTAGTGAGTATTGCGCCAACGGCGATGAGTCCGACTGAAGATTCACAGAAGTGGGAGGCGGTGTGCAAACATACTAGTACCCCAGCTCCTTCGACGGTGAGATGTAACATCAACTACATTCTCCAACTTTCTTCTTAGCCTTTTTCGTGCCCTTCTTCTGTGAGACTACTGACTATTTGCCCCCTGTCTTCTTGACCTTTGTCGTCTCATTCCAAGAGTCAGATCACAAAGAGAAGTCTTATAGAATATGGCTAAGGTCAAAGATGGTACACGCTCGCTTAAAAGGTACCTATTAACCCTTGTCTAGAAATTATTTGGGTTGTACGATTCGGGACACACGGAAAAAGGCACAGTTTTGCTGTATGGATCAGGAAAGAGGATTTAAGAATAGTTATGATTGACAATTACATTTCGGTAACACCACCGAAAGCATACCAGAGCAGGCACGACCCTCAGCAATGAAGTTTAAGGAAATGATGGTGATGCTACCTTTGTCCGTTATAGATTTTGAAACTATCCAACCGAATATGACAAAGAAAGACAATAATGCGAAGATACAGACACCCAACTCACTCAGTCATTAGAAGACCTTTAAAACTTCGCGATTGTCATGAAGTTGGGCAATATAACATCATTCGCAATGTCATTAATTAGTAGGTAAGTAGCAGCCCATTAACGTCCCACTTCTGGGTACAGGCCTCCTCACTCATATGAGAGAGGGTTTTTAGAGCATAGACCCACCACGCCGCTCCAGTGCGGATTAGCAGGCATAGTACGCACTCTCCTTCACTCTCATAGTCCGATGTGACAAGAAACCGACACGACCGGAGAGGGAACAGATGCAGGACCGACCGCTTAAGGTACTCTCCGAGGCACGGGGGTGGATCTCATCGCCAAATTTTTCCCAACTTCGGGCCTGATCCGGGACTCGAACCCAGGACCTCATGTCTGTAGTCGAACATTCTAACCACTAGACCAATGTCCATTAAATAGTCATTCTTTCAAATTTCCACCAGACCGAGAACTACGCTGATGACACAGCAGGGTAGAGCTAGATATAATTAAATATATTGCTCACGTAATATATAGCTAAAACAACAATTACCCTTAAGCAAATCTGTATGCATATGCAACCACAAAGGCCAACTGGTTTCATAGAGTTTATTAATAGAGTCTTGAAACAATGTAACCGTCGCCGGATAGTCTGAGAGAAAACGTAATGGGATTTAAATTAAAGTGGAATTGCATATTTTAAAGGAAAAGTTTCTTGGAAAACAAAATCTAGGTTCCTGAGATCTAACTGGCGATATGATGCTTTTACTTTGTTTTTTCGAAGGGAATTGTCTTTACGCACCCTGTATTAGAAATGTGAGTCTGAAAAATCAGAATACCTATTAAAACCTAGCGGAACCCTCGGTATCCTTGGATGGAGAACCAGGGCTTCGCTAACTCTGATGTAGCAGCCTCCTTCAATGACTCGTGGAGGAGGAAGAGATATATACGCATCCTGGCCTCCTCTGTCGAAGCGTCAAAGACATTCGCTATCATCCTCTCCAATGCCTCTTTCAGCCACATAACAGTTTTGTTTATACTACTTTTTGTTTTGGTTAGGGCTTGAATATGATCATACCTGATGGGAGAAGAGGCAATTTAACTTCTTAAGGTTTCTACACAGCATCGTACTGGAACACAAATCTCTTTTCTTGGTGGTACGTCTCAGGTGGTAGGATGGTAACTAGCTTAGATAAATTAGAAAACTCAATTTCCTAAATTTGCCCTATCGGAGATCTAACCCGGAGCCTCTGCTACCAAAGCGAGTACTTGCACCTTTGCTCCAGCGATTCCATCAATATTCGAAAAAGAAGCATCTACCCTACAACCAATCTCGTAACGAAGCATTGCTCCATCTAGGCTCACCAACGAGAGGTTCCCTTCGATAAGCGAATCTAAGAATGCTATAACTATATTGGATGACACAAATCCTCTTTTTAAGGCCCAGAAAAGTGGTGTTGTGTACAAAATAAACTTCTTTTTCACTGGTAAATATAATTTGGATTTGCTGCTAGATTGGAAGAAACCATTCAGCCGGGAGTGTGGGACACGCTGTGTAACAGAAAACCCACTAAAACTCAGCTGTATCTAGCTGCATTCCGCATCCTTTACAGGAGTACCAGAGGTGCCAGGGGATCCTGGACCCAGACACGTCACATGAGTCACTCGAACCCAAATTTTCTTGCTCAATAGCTAACTGCTATATTGACAATAAAATTCATAAAAATCTTACTTTTAAGTCACTTTTAAAATATATCAAACGGAAAAAAGACTTTCCTAAAGCGAACTAAATTTAGTTACCAACTTTATGTTTGATGAATATTCTTCCTCGATTAATAAAGTTTCTCACGTAGTTTAAGTGAATCTATTTTAAGTTGAAAACTTAAGCCATAGATAGGAACTCCATTTATAGATATCTCACCAGATAATACTACTTTTTCTTTAAGATCGATTATTATATAGAATACTAGCTGGTCCGCGCAACTTTCTCTGTGTGATTATGAAAAGGGAACGAATTTGTATACTAAAAAGGTTACAGTGGGTAAACCTTAAAAGATAGACATATACTTTCTAAGACATTCTTTTAGAAGGTTTTAAGAGGAACAATTCTGTGCAGCGCATGCAGCAGAAGTTCTCAAAATTATTAATTTTTTTCCGTTTTTGCAAGACCGTAAAGTATAAATGCTATCCAACAATATTAGTATTTTTCTATTCGAAACAGTTTATTATATTATTCCGAACATCCAAACATGTTTATAATACAATCGACAAAGTTATATAGTAAATAAAAAATGTACATCCTATTTTTTAATGACGAAATCAATACAATTATTAAAACTATATATAAAACTTGAGATTTTTTTTTTTCAATTTATGCCTGTTTGTTTGTTATTGCTAATATCCAAAACAATCAAGTTTCACGAGACTCACTGATAGGTAGGGAATTTTAATCCATATAAGTATATTTGCGCCAAAATTAATAGTGTTTTTTTTTTTGCTGACAGATTAGCGCTTGACTGTGATCTCACCTGATAGTAAGTGATGATACAGTCTAAGATGGAAGCGCGCTAATCTGTTAAGAGGCGATATACCCCTTACGGTTTCTACACAGCATCGTACCGGAACACAAATTTCTTTGTTTGGCGCTACGTTTTTGCTGGTAGGGTGGTAACTAGCCACGGCCGAAGCCTCCCACCAGTCCAGACTCAGACAAATTAGAAAATACAATTTCCTAAATTCGTCCTACCGGGGATCGAACCCGGGACCTCCGCTAGCAAAGCGAATACTCGCACCACTGCGCCAGCGAGGCCGTCGAAAGCATATTACTGTGTATGCATATAACAAAGTGTTATCAGCATATTACTGAAGGCTCCATTAAACTATCAAAATTATATCTCACAATTTACTCTTCTCGTGCCACAAATAAATTAAATTGTTTAAATTCAAATTGGGGCCTATAGAAATAGTTACATTTCAATTTCACACACACCAAAAAAAAGAAAATGTTCTAATAAACAACAAATAAAACAAAATTATATAATGTTAGCGATCATGATTGTTATTTGTGGTTTTTATATCAATGAAACTTTCACATGCACTACATCCGGTATAACGCAGTCTGGAAATTCTCAAATTTAAGAAGTCGTCGTGAAAACGACGACTGTTGATTGGTGGACTTATTATTTTGAATGGGGCGTTTGGTATAAGGGGTAGCACAGGGGAATGAAGCAATATTCGCCTAGTGACAGTTCTTAGTTTGAATCAACGATAGTATTGACTTTTAAGTCATTCAAAGTATGTAATATAATAATGAAGGATATGAGAATAGTATTACTTAACCTGCAAATTAGTGATCGAGTCTAAAAATAATTGAATTAAAAAAATATTATTAATATTATATAATAAAATTATGAATGTTAAATAAAAATATAAATTGAAACTGACAATTACGTTTTTATTATTATTGCTCACATTAAATAGAATAAATCTGCGCTACCCTCAATTATACTACCTTGTAAAATTTCCCACTCGAAAAATTATAACTCCAACAATCACTATCGACGTTAAAACAACAACTTCAAACGGAAGTTGTAATGTTTTAATAATATAATATAAGTAATTGCTGGGCACAGGCCTCCTCACTCATAGGAGAGAGGGTTTTAAGAGCATAGACCCACCTCATGCTGCTCCACTGGTTGGCAGGAATAGTACACAAGTGCACTCTCTGTTCTTTGACTGTCCTAGTCCGATGTGATGGGAATCCGACATGATCAGAGAGAGATCGGCGCAGGACCGACGGCTTAACATTCGCTCCGAAGCACGGGGTTAGAGCACACCACCAACTTCCCAACTTCAAGCAAATGTTGAGAAAATCTTAAAAGAACTCACGCGTCTGTATCCAAAATATATATGGGGTCCTCAGCGTCACCTCCTGGTGGCTTTGATCGGCGGCGACCTCTCGTTGGGGAGCATTGTAGGCGCGATGCTCTCCAGTGAGAGATGGTGGGCGGAAGTGGACATCTTTTGCTAAACTGTAGTCTCGCTGAAGGAAGACCACGAGAGAGAGAGGGAGAAGGCAGTCGATGCTCCCTCTCACCGCCGAAGGAGGCGGAATACAAGGCGGCGCATGTCTGCACACCTCCTCCCGCTTTCGTGAATCCCCGGTCGGACTCATGCGGGACACCAGGGCGGAATGAGAAGAGGGTTCCGCTGGGTTTTAGTGGGTATTGCCAGACCTACCCTCGCCGAGTCCCACACTCCTGACTGGTCATTGGTCAGGGTTACTGCGTAAATTGCAAAAAAATTATAATAATGATGATTTCTAACAACATCTAGACAAATAAACCAACTTGCACTGACATTCTTTATGCTTTAAAGAGAACATTCTTTATACTTGAATAAATGTAATGCACGAAGTTAGTGAAATACAATGCACAAAGAAAGCACTTAAAACTTTTAACAAAACGGAAACTACATTACTCNATCAGAGAGAGATCGGCGCAGGACCGACGGCTTAACATTCGCTCCGAGGCACGGGGTTAGAGCACACCACCAGCTTCCCAACTTCAGGCAAATATTGAGAAAATCTTAAAAGAAAACTCACGCGTCTGTATCCAAACAAGCTGATCACTAGACCAATGAGGCAAGCCAAAATATATATGGGGTCCTCAGCGTCACCTCCTGGTGGCTTTGATCGGCGGCGACCTCTCGTTGGAGAGCATTGTAGGCGCGATGCTCTCTAGTGAGAGATGGTGGGCGGAAGTGGACATCTTTTGCTAGACTGTAGTCTCGCTGAAGGAAGACCTCGAGAGAGAGAGAGGAAGAATACAAGGCGGCGCATGTCTGCACACCTCCTCCCGCTTTCGTGAATCCCCGGTCGGACTCATGCGGGACACCAGGGCGGAATGGGAAAGCGGAACACCTGGTGCCTCACTAAAAGATGAAGAGGGTTCCGCTGGGTTCTAGTGGGTATTGCGAGACCTACCCTCACCGAGTCCCGCACTCATGACTGGTCATCGGTCAGGGTTACTGCGTAAGTAGCAGAAAAAATATAATAATGATGATTTCTAACAACATCTAGACAAATAAACCAACTTGCACTGACATTCTTTATGCTTTAAAGAGAACATTCTTTATACTTGAATAAATGTAATGCACGAAGTTAGTGAAATACAATGCACAAAGAAAGCACTTAAAACTTTTAACAAAACGGAAACTACATTACTCTAAGTGGATTTCTTTAACATATTTTTTTAAGTATCTGATGAAAAAAATAGAGAATAACATTTTTTTTTATTGCTGACAGTTTACCGCTTGACTGTGATCTCATCTGATAGTAAATGATGATACAGTCTAAGATGGAAGCGCGCTAATCTAGGTAAGAGGTGATATACCCCTTACGGTTTCTACACAGCATCGTACCGGAATACAAATCTCTTTGCTTTGTCGGTACGTTTTTGCTGGCAGAATGCAGACAAATTAGAAATATAATTTTCTAACTTCATCCAACCGGGGATCAAACCCGGAGCCTCAACAACTATATATTAATACATGAAGTTTCTCGTGACAGTGGAAAGTCTACTAAGTCTGACTATAGATTTATTTTCATTGTACATACATTTTTATGTGACATAATTTGTAATAATTTTTTTTCAGTTTATTAGATAGACACTTACATTCATAATCTAAACAATATACAGATTTTACTTTACACTGGAGAGGTCAACCGCCGAATCCAATTCGGTTGGGCAGCGCTCGGGAAGTTCCAGAAGACGTTTTCGTCCAATATCCCTCAGTGCCTGAACACCGAAGTCTTCGCACAGTGCGTGTTGCTAGTAATGATATACAGTTCTGAGACGTGGTCGCTGACTATGGGCCTCATGCGGAAGCTCAGAGTCACTCAGCGTGCGATGGAGATGGCTATGCTCGGAGTTTCTCTACGTGACAGAATCAGGAATGAAGAGATCCGTAGTAGAACCAGAGTCACCGACATAGTCCTACGAATCGCGAACCTGAAGTGGCAATGGGCGGGGCACATAGTCCGAAGGACCGATGGACGTTGGGGGTCGGAGTTGCTGGAGTGGCGACCCTGCACCGGACGGCGCAGTGTAGGCAGACCCCCCACAAGGTGGACCGATGATATAAAGAGGGTCGCCGGTAGCCGCTGGAGCCAGGCGGCGCAAGATCGGGCCTTGTAGACGTCATGACGTGAGACCTATGTCCAGCAGTGGACATCCATCGGTTGAAGTGACGACGATGACAACGACTTTACACTAAATATATATAGAACTAATATATTTTTAAACTAGTAACATCATTTACGTAGAATGTCCGACGTTAGCAAATTTGAAAAATTCTTGATTTCAAGAAGGTAATGAAAATTTTTTTTAAATAGCTTCAATAATTTTTAGCTTAATAAAAATAATAACAGTATAGGTATGTCGGTGGGTATCATTGGTATCCTTGGAATATGAAATAACTCACCAGTCGCAGGCCCAGTTATAGGGGTCGCTACAATTTTCTTTCGATTGATATTTTACAATTCGTCATATCTTTTGAATGGAATGTCCGAATTTAATAATTTAAAAAGTATTTTACAGGTATTGAAACAGTCTTCAATAAAATCTAAATTAAATAGGATTAGGATTATTACAGAGGTATAAATAATATGGTTTGATTATTGTCGGCACTTCTATGAACTTTTGTATTGTAAAAATGTAGTTATAGTGGCATAACTACAGTAATTGGACATATAGTATCCCGGACGTTTTTATAGATATTAACACCTTCCGTAATGTTGTAAAACATTTTTTTGTTATATCATCAACCCCAGCGCACGCGATAACAGAATTTTTGTAGCCAATTCTTTCACACCATGGCTGACATTAATGCATTTTTATGAGGGATCCCTATTTTTTTAAGAAAGTAATATAGCGTATGCCACTCTGTGAAAATGCAGTTTTCTAATGGGGAAAGAATTTTTGAAATCGGTCCAGTAGTTTTTAAATGAATACGTTACAAACATACATATATATGGGTTTAAAGATTAGTTGAATAGAATCTTACTCACGAATTCATCACAACGTTTTTAAAACTAGCTTTCGTTACGTTAGATTTAACATAAAAACGGATTTTCCCATATTACTATGTGGTTTAAATCTACGGAACCTATGCCCTGGGGACTCTTAACAAATCAAATCAAAATATCTTTATTCAAATAGGCATATTACAGCACTTTTGAATCGTTAAATAATATATTTTTTTCTTTTCCACACTCTAATTCTAGTTTACGTCTGATGATGGTACTCCAGAACGACTTAAAATCTACAGTTACGAGAGTTCCTTCGCGCCCTGATCCGAGACGAGCCCACAACAAACTCAGTCGGGTGTTTTGTTTTTTTTTTTTATCATCATCATTACAATATCATATTAGTTTAATATATTTCAATTCAAATTAGAGCAGTTCGTTCACTCCCACGCGTTTCTATCGTCTAAGTACTCTTGCAACTTATAATACGATTTTTCTATCAACTTTCTTTTAACAAAGACTTTGAATTTATTAATTGACATTTCTAAAACGTCTTGTGGGAGTTTATTATAGAAACGTATACAGTTACCCTTAAATGAGTTGTTAATTTTATGCAGCCTACTAGAATTTACAACAAGTTTGTTTTTGTTTCGTAAGTTATATGATATACATTCACTCTTTTTATTAAAAGAGTCAATGTTTTTGTGTACGTACAACAAGTTTTCTAATATGTATACGCAGTGAACTGTCATTATCTTATCTTACATGAATATATGTGTATATCCGTGGGGCATAGTTATCATGGGCCATTATGGCTATAAAGTAAGTATGTAAGTAAGTAAGTAGCAGCCCTTTAACGTCCCACTGCTGGGCACACGCCTCCTCACTTCAAGGAGCAAGGGTTTTAAGAGCATAGATCCACCACGCTGTTCCACTGCGGATTGGCAGGTATAGTACACAAGTGCACTCTCTATTCTTTCACTCTCATAGTCCGATGTAATGGGAATCCGACACAACCGGAGAGAGATCAGGCGCAGAACCGACGGCTTAACGTGCTCTCCGAGGCACGGGGGTGGACCACACCGAACCTACCTACCCAACTTCGGGCAAATATTGAGAAAATCTTAATAGAAAACTCAATATTGATTTATGGTTGAGTTATGGCTATAAACAATGTGAATATTAATACAATTCATAAATAACCGTGTATTTCTTCATGAAAACAATCATAAAATTCTGTTTGCCCTGTAGAAGTTTAAAAATATTTTAATCCGTCTAATTCCTTATAATAAATATAATATTTATCTTGTGGGTACACAGTGGCTTAAGATTAAATATTTTACAACATTTTTTGAAGGAGACTGACGCAATTCTTTTGATTGGTTTGTTATATTTGATATATCTATGATAAATTTAACAATGTTAAGACGAAACTTGAAACAAGCAGCGTTTTTTTTGGGCATTATTATATATGTATTCTGAAATCTTCTATATCAGGTGTTAGGAGACCGCTTCAGAAAACAAAAACAGACGATAGTACTAATGACGTATTATTAATTAATTATTATTTATATATTTTTTAATTTCATTGTTATTCCATTTTTATATTTGACATGTTTTATTTTAATTTCTTATTTTAATCGGGATCTTTAATTTTATTTGTGATGTTTTATTTTAAGTTTAATATTAAATTTTACTAGTTCTTTATGGATTTAAGTCGTCTGAAATAAATGATTATTATTATGATGAAAAATATCGATTTTGATCCTAAAAAGAACAGCAATGAAACACAAAATCAAAAACAGCTGATGCTCGATCGGATCAACGCCTTTTTTAATATGCTTTATTGAACACCACGCTAAAAATAGATGTACAATTATTCAGGATTAGGTACTTTTAATGTGCAATTGGGTGAGAAGGTAAATTATGTATATAAAATAATGTATAATGTAACGTATGTTTTATGAAACTTTCGTTTCATTTAGCTGTATTAACATGATGGAGCGTTACAAAGCTAATAAAACGTTTTAAAAATATAATTATTTAAATCAAGAAGGATTTTTTTCCGTCCCATCATCAAAGGTGTCATTAGTGATATCGTCTGTCTTCGTTTTTGGAAGAGGTCTCCTAACACTTTGTATATGAGTACAGACCATCTTAATATATAATAAGTACATGTAATTTATTTTGTAGATATATTATAAGTAATAAAATCGAATTGTGAAATTGTCTCATGTTCATGTGTGTTGTAATTATATATATTTTGTGTGTACATTAGGTAAAAATATAGAGATAATAAGATTTCGACAATGAGTTGTAATGATGCCTAAGTTATTTACTTCTTTACGACACTAGCGAAGAAAAGAGCACAACGTTGAGCAAAATATTTGAAGATCTGACACCATATATGATTGAAGTATTGAATCTCTTCTTTTTATGTATGGAATAAAACTGAGTTTTATGTAAATCTATATATAAAAATCAATTGTTGTACGTTAGGTTCGTTCAAATTCGAAAGCGGCTGGACTGATTCGGCTAATTTTGATTTTGAATTATTTGTGGAAGTCCAGGGAAAGATTAAAAGGTGAGTAATATGAACAAAATGCTTCGAATATATAAACTATCTAATATATATAAATATAAAAAGTATCAAACATTTGATGTTCGTCCCGTCGTTTAGAAATCAAATTAAATTCAAAAGAATACTTTTGCAGTTTTTTAATTTATTGTTGACATTTAAGTTTGACAACCAAAAATTTCTACTAGCAAAAATAATATTTGACAGACTTTGGTTAAAAATTTCGCGTTTTTTTTAAACGAACTGTTGGTATAAACTGAATAATTTCCTTCGTGTCTTCTCTTGTCCAACTTGACACTGGGGAGATAATCTGAGCCCAATTGGCACACCTAAAAGCCGCTAAACAAAGAAGAAGAAGATAACGAATTCTTTCTGATTCGGTTATGTTTCGATCATATTTTTACTAAAGTTAAAGCATTCTGCAGTTTTTTATCATTCAGATTCTTTATTCATCGATTCTGAGGCGGTACGAATTTTGCTGGATGAGCAATGTAATTAATAAAAACATTAAAATCTAATGTATAAAATTTGATCCAAATATATTACAAGGTGAGTTTTGAGGCTTGTAAATTAGACATTTTAAGTTTTTAATGAAACTAACTTTAATGTTATTCAATAGCTGTCCTGAATGGTTGTGTTTTATAGATCCGACCTTCTTAATAGAAACCATTTTTTTTATTGCTGACAGGTTAGCGCTTGACTGTGATCTCACCTGATTATACATGATGACACAGTCTAAGATGGAAGCGCGCTAATTTGGTAAAAGGCGATATACCTCTTATGGTTTCTACACATCATCGTACCGGAATACAAATCTCTTTCTTTGAAGATACGTTTTTGCTGGTAGGGTATTTGCTAGCCACCGCCGAAGCCTCCCACCAGTCCAGACTTAGACAAATTTTTAAAATTCGCCACACAGGGGTTCGAACTTGGGACCTCTACTAGAAAAGTGAGTATATGCACCACTGTGTCAGCGAGGTCGTGAAAAATGATATGCGTCTGTTACTCATTTAATATTCTTCTCGTGTTTAAATAAGAGAATATTATAATTATATCATAAAAGCTAAAGTCTAAACACTTAAAAAAAGCTACGTGTTTCGTAAGCATGTCTGAAAGGTCTTAATATTGAGTCAATGCGTGGGAGTTCCATTCATGTCAAACTACGCTCTGGACGGAGTCCAAATTCTTATAAGTATATTAATATTTCACGTTATTTATCCATGGTTTACGAGACCCATGAAATATAATGCTGAATATACAATACGCGGGGAGTTCTGTTACTCATTCAATTCATTCATTACTTTGACCAGAAAATGGCTACTTAGATAATCAATTAGCCACTTTAAAAGGATACTCGACTGACTCAGTTGTGGGTTCAGAGGAAATGGTTAAGCAATCCTTGCTGTAGATTTTGATTCAATCTTTAATATCGTCATGAAAGGTATGTTATAATATAAGGAAATAACTGTATTTGACGCTTCGAAATTCTGTAAAAGCCTACTTGAATAAAAAAAATTAAAAGTGCGTTCGTACAAAGTACACATGTCAAAAGAAAAACTTCTTTAGCAAACTAATTTTCAAGTCTTGTTTATTTTTATACAAATGTAAAACTTTAGATTTCCGAGACTAATAGGGAGGGAAAATGGAAGATATGTTAGGAATTTTAAAAATTTAATTGTCATTAAAATATTAACTAAATTTTGTTTTATATTTTATTGGAAATAGTATATTAAATGATTAAATGACGTGTGGCAAATTAAAATGCAACATGTTATTTGTAAATATTAAATGTACCTAACCTACTAAAACTAATTAGCATTAAAAACGCTCCACACCTTCGTGACGGTAATCACGCGTTTCATCCATAAATCTTTTACCCTCAAGCTCAATCAAAAAAATCTCAATCTTCTTAGACTTTAATAACCATCGTTTTAAAATATCAATTTAAATAGATCACTAAATGAAACCAAATCTGTTTATAATATCATACACAGGAAAGAAAAAATTCATTTCAATATACGTCTATTTGATCCGAGTTATCTTCGAAATAGCTGGAGATACTAATGGGTTTTTTTTTATTAAAAATGGATCAGCAATGGTTACACAGTGATTTGAATTTTCTCTGGTCATCACGGGAACAGGAAATTTGTTTATTGAAACAAAGATGTTAATGCAACAAGGATTAACATTGCTTCTACTATTGAGCTTTTGTGGTAACATAATTCAAGCATTTATCTACTTAATATAGCTTGACTAAAAGCTTACCTGATGGTAAATAATAATACAGTTGTGAGAGGGCAGTGTCCTCCTTCTTTGAAACAGTTATTTCGCCGAAGGAGGCACATGAGAGGCAGAGAGTGGACTTTATAGACGCTCCTTTTCTCCAGCGCAGGTTTTTTTTTTATTGCTGACAGATTAGCGTTTGACTGTGATCTCACCTGATGGTAAGTGATAATACAGTCTAAGATGGAAGCGCGCTAATCTGTTAAGAGTCGATATACCCCTTACGGTTTCTACACAGCATCGTACCGGAACACAAATCTCTTTGTTTGGCGGTACGTTTTTGCTGGTTGGGTGGTAACTAGCCACGGCCGAAGCCTCCCACCAGTCCAGACTCAGACAAATTAGAAAATACAATTTCCTAAATTTGTCCTACCGGGGATCGAACCCGGGACCTCCGCTAGCAAAGCGAATACTCGCACCACTGCGCCAGCGAGGCCGTCAAAGGTTGGGGTTGGGAGGTAAGACGCGTAGATTTCCGCTTTTCCTGCCTTCTTCTTAAGTTACCAGGGTAGATTGCGTCTACCGATCCTCTGGTGCTCCACTAAAGAATTGGAAGGGTATCCTGGGTTTTAGTGTGGATTTTAACTTACTGAACTTACTTAGATTTTTTCAGAACGGGGTGCGTAAAGGAATTTCCCAGCGTGGAGAAATAAAACATGACGATACAATCCAAGATGGAACCGCGCTAACCTGATAAGTACCTTTTAATGTTTTCTTCACAACACCTTGGCATCAGCGGTACTTCTTTCCTGGTGGGTTGGTAACTATCCACCACCGAAATCTACCAGATTACATCTAAACAAACCTTATCGGGAATTAAACCTAAAACTTCTGCTATCGAAACGACTTTTTCGAATTACATAGACAAGTACATGAATTGTAACAGATAAATATATGCTGAGAGGTATAATTAATAAAGCAAATAATAGTTAAAGGCGTCCGTCCGACGCTTCTTCATACCATATCTTGTAACTGGAGACAAGATAAATTAGCATATATATCAAGAAGTAATTACCAGTCTCGTATATTTCCAGTAGTGGATAAACATATGAGAGATACATAGTAAAATACTCTTATTATTATAAAGAAGCGTTGGTGAACCTATACACAATGTTTTTTAAGTGTAAAAATCTTTAGATTTGCTGAGTGATTTATTTTCAGGGTATTGAATGGTACTAAGCCATCACGTTTGGCATAAGTGACGCTCGTTTAGTTAAAGTCGGCTCAGTCTCCCAATGAAGCGAAAGAGTTATAGACTGACAATAAATAAGGAAGTCAGAAGAGCGAGGGTCAGATTTGATTAAAAATAGAAGTAAGTAACGTCTTTGTCATACGTGAATGCTGGATACATTTAATCATTTTAGCAATGTTTTCTACAAATATTCTATAAAAATAAAATAGAAGTGTGCGTTTTACTTCACTACAATTGAATTAAAGCTTTTTCCGTAGAAAAATACTTATATACATTCTGACCCACTCAATCTCATCTGCATCACACAAAAGAGGATATAGTGAGCTAACATTAAAAGATAGACATAAACCCTCAAGGACTTTTTTATAGAACTATTAAAGGGGAACAATTCCATCATACATGATTTTTGCAAAGCATTAACCGTTTACGCAGCGCACGCAGCTGAAGATCTCATTAGGAAAATATCCCCTAATTTTAAAACGTTCTTCATTTATACACCGCTCCTATTGGTCCTAGAGTAAAGATGTATAACCTATAGTCATTCTAGACAAATGGGCTATCTAACGTGGAGATCGGACTAGTAGTTCCTGAGATTAACGCGCACAAACAAACTCTTCAGCTTGATAATATCAGTATAAATTTGATCAAATTTAAAGTAATGTTATAAAGAGGAAACATATGTATGTTTGCAACGTGTTCACACAAAAACTATCGGACCGATTTAAAAAAAATACCATTAGAATGATGCATTTTCACTGAGCAACTTCAGCTATATTACTTTCTCAAAATAAATAGAGATCCCTAAAAAATGCATTAATGTAACTCAAAGTGAGAAAAAATTGGTCAGACAATATCTGTCATCGCGTGCGCTGCGGAGGAGGTGTTTGTCCGCCAGCTCGCAAGTAGGATGTTCCGCCTAGCCGATAACTCCTCGCACACACACCTCCATGAGATTGCCAGCCACCATCCTAGAGTGGCAAACGCTGGGCGCCCCTTACCTTGTGAGCTTCTGCTGTCCCTACCATCAGACGTGGGTGATGACGGCACAGACGACACGCCGGCAGTGGCTACATCCGGATTGACCTCACTAGACTAGACCTGGATGGGCCCGCTGGCGTCGCCGGCGGGAACCAGCCCGATTGCCACTACGGGCAAAAATAAATTACAGAGCATCCGTGCGATGCTCGAGGCTTAGGCCGGGTAATGGGACAAAAGCCCCGAGGCCCGTAATCCTCAATGCAAGTTGAGACCTACCCGAGAGCAGTGCGCTGCGGAAACTATTGATGTTAGAACAAAAAAATGTTCTATAATATTGTAGGAGGTAATAATATCCACAATAAATAAAAATTTTAACAAAAAAAGAACGAAACAATCTAACGAAGAAACTCTTCAATTCTTAGAAGCAAATCAACGATACTCGGCAGAATCTTCTATAAGCTATCCATATATTTGATTTGCCTACCGTAACTTCGGTATGGTCAAGTGCTAGTCGTAGTTAAATATGAAGATCAATGGATCTCCTCAACGGCTTACAGTAAGGGTGCGGTTTAAGGCAGAAAATATAAGTGTCTGTAATCAAATAGCAATGAGCTTACGTTTGTTGCTGCATTGCAACACGTTTACTTCAGATTCACTAAAAATCAAAAAATAAATAAAAATTTTAACAAAAAAAGAACCGCCTTCAAAACAGACTTACAAATATATTAATATGCTCTAAAAAGTAAGAAATAATTGCGTATTCTTTTATAGTGTTCTTCGTATTCTTATATTTGGAGTCGATGTCAGCTAAGGTGCCTACATTTATAGCTATAGGTGAAAGAGACGCGGGAGCTGCCATGTGGACACGCGGGGAACATCTACCTTCGCTGTCACCGATTCCGAATATAGGAATACGAAGAACACTATAAAAGAATACGCAATTATTTCTTACTTTTTAGAGCATAATAATAAATTTGTAAGTGTGTTTTGAAGGCGGTTCCTTTTTTGTTAAAATTTTTATTTATTTGAAGTCGGTTAAAAAAGTCACTGAGCCATATTTCCAACTACTGTAGTTATACCACTATAAATACTTTTTACATTTTAAAAGTTAATAAAATTGCCGATAATCAAATCTTATTAAATGATTATTTTATTAAAGAGCGTTTCAATACCTGTAAAATACTTTTTTGATTGTGAAAATGGGATATTCCATTCAAAAGATATAACTAATTTAAAATTGTCAATCTGAGAAAATAAGTGCAGCATCATAGACTTTCCACTTCCACGATATCGGTATCTACGTGGTTGAAACCGCGGGGCAATGATAGTCCACCAATAAAAGTACACCTTCAAAAGATTTCGAAGCAAATTACTTGTTTATGTCGCAGGTCTAAAATATACACGAAATTTACAACAAAATATCAACAGTAACTATGTTTTGATTCACAACACATTCGCAAACAAAATTTAATGAAGTAACGACGCTAATGAGTAACCATCTGTATTTAGGTTATCATTTTGAAATAACAGTTGTATATTTTGGTTTAATTTACGATGTATTTATATTACAGCACTAATATGAAGTCTTGCCAATAATTGTTTATCTTTATAATCTGTACATAATATTAAGAAATATATCAATTCTCGATACAAATACGATACTTTTCGACGGCCTCGCTCGCTGGTGCGAGTACTCGCTTTTAGGCAAATTTTAGGGAATTCCATTTTATTATTGCTCTGGATCTGGATTGGTGGCATTAAATAGGATATTTGTAGGTACACTACTCACTCAATTATTCCGAGTTAAGTAATGAAAATGAAATGAAATAATTTTACATACATGGCATTACGCCTCATTCCCATAGGGGTAGGCAGAGACAACATCCTTCCACTTGCCACGATCCTTGCACATCTCCTTCGCTTCTGTCATTTTCATTAAACCTTTCATACAGGTTCGTCGGTTTAGAGTACTCTTGACTTGGGCCTTTCGGAACGTTCGCCTTGGTCTTCGCCTTCCAACTTTCGCATTCACTCTTGACTCATGAATCCTTTTTGTCAGTCTCCTATCATTCATTCTCTCTACATGCCCAAACCATCTCTCGGTTTTAGTCACTACATCTTCTTTATAACCACAACGTTCTCTTATCACACTATTTCTTACTCTGTCACTCAGTTTTAATCCACTCATACTTCTCAACGCTCTCATCTCTACCGCATTTATTTTACTTTTGCGATTCTTCTGCCATACCCAACTTTCTCTACCATACATTAGTGTTGACATCAACACTCCAGCATGCACAGCCAGTCTGGCCCTTTGAGACACCATCTGGCTATTCATAAAGGTGCGCAGGGCATCATTTACCATATTCCCTGAATTCACTCTCTTTTCAATATCACTTTCACATGTTCCATCTAAAATTCATTAATCAAAATTGATGCTTCTACTCCTTAGTGTAGACTGAAGTCTATAATTTTAATACGACTCAATAAGCACTCTATCCATGAGAATTATTAATATTTTATTGCACTAACGTATTAATGATGAAAGAAATCATAAAATAGATTAAAAACATATTGCAATAACCGACACATTGGTCTAGTGGTCCACTGCCTCATCGGTCTAGTGGTTAGCATGTTCGACTACAGATATGAGGTCCTGGGTTCGTGTCCCGGGTCGGGCCAATTCAAAAATCATTGCCATTCAGCAGTGGAGCAGCGTGGTGGATCTATCCTCTAAAAACCCTTGCTTCTCGGAGTAAGGAGGCCTGCGCCCAGCAGTGGGACGTTAATGGGCTGCTGCTACTTTCTTTTTCAACCGACACATATACAATAATTGGAGGAGCTAGGAGAGGTGGTAGGTTCGATTCTTTCAGGAAATTATATTTTATTATTGGTCTCGATCTGAACTGACGGAAGGCTACAACCATTTCTTAATTCCACCCCCTGTATAATTGTGCAAAACAAAGTAATATATTCCGGGACGATGCTATACTTAATCCAATAAAACATAAATTACTTCAGTGAAATTTCCATCTTAGATAACATTAATAAATTACACCTATATATTGAATTAAATATATGTATATATAATTAAATAATTCTTATAACACACTACTGTGTGTTAGATAAAAAATATGTATCACGTAATAAAATCATCTTTTAGGATACAGATCCGATCACGTCAAAGCACAAAGCCTACTACTGTTGAATAGTCAAGATAAAGGCTGCGAAAAATGGGTATAGAGTTCTGAAAAGAAATGTCATAAAGACAAGGTTAAGCGTAGAGAAAGATAATTTTACAATCTCAGTTTATCTTTCATAGTACATCTTAGCCCAGTTGAATTAACTCAAAAAGAGCGTAACTTTGGGTTTTCAGGATCTACAACCTGTTGCCTCGTCCGCCATATTGCATTTAAGGGTGATTTTTTGTTTATTCAATAACTAGCTTGTCAACTTTACGTGAAAAACATTAAGAATCAATTAAATTAAATAAAAACACCCTTAAATCTTAAATTCCGGACGACGCAACTGAGTACGTATCATAAAAACCGAAAGATAAGTTTTCGGTGAATAAGAACCGGTGAAAAATTTCTTAATAATGTTTTAAAGATTACAAAAAATACTCGAGTTATTAAATAAAAGTGATACATGGAGGATTTGAAATCTCCCAATTCCAAGTTAATATTAGTTCTTTACATATAAAGCAGCCTTTTTCTCCTAACGAATGAACGAAACGCAACTCGTTAAATGTTTAATCTGTGGTAATAATAACAACACTAACAATGTATCACAGATGAAAGTAAATATATTTAAAACTTACTCGATTAGTTGAAAGTAGATATTAAAATAACTTGAATATTTCTTTTTGTTTTTGCTAATTTATTGCTTTTGTTTAATATCTTATTAAAATATACTTTAAATTGATGCAATAAGATTATATTTACAATTATTGGATTTTAATTGTCAATATTGTCATTTTTTATCTGTGGTAGTTGTATATTGTGAATAGAGGCACGTAGAGAAATATCGATATATATCATATTAATGTTTCCCCGGTCATCTAAAGTACAATAATATTATGTATATATCGATTACATATAAATCAATACGTATATAATATTATTCAGAATGATTAGTTATATTTCAATTTCGACTGTTGAACTGAAGATTATTTTTAGTTTCATGTATATACGATCATTTTTGACGGTTTCATTTCGGAATAACAAATTTTTATTACAGTAATGGAAACGAAGGAAAAAATGACTCTCGGATTTCAGTGTCGATTATTTTTAAAGGAATATCGACACTTAGATAAATCGATATTTTAACCGATTATGAACTGTTCTGTCAAGTTCAAAACTTGACATATTGAAGAGTCATCTTTCGTTTCGTACGCTAGCCGAAAAAACCGGGATAATATATTTACAATATTATACAAGATTTTATTTAGATAATATCTAAACATGGTCTGTATATTTACATTTAACTATCTTGCATTTTATATTTGCCTTTCAAATAAATTTGAGAAATCAATATCTTAAAATTATGCACTGTCATTTTAAAGTTCACAAACTTCCTTTTGTATCACAAAAATTTGAGTAAAACAATTAATTTCTATGTTTGTATTCGGTTATTTAAAGTGATTTGCCCTCCAAAAGTGGTTATGTATTTCTTTTACTTAACATACAGTATGCATATAGTTAACCTCTGCTAAACTGCCTCAATTGTCTAGTAGTTAACATGTTTGGCTACATATCATGTTGTTTTGTGTTCGAGATCTGGTTCGTATATCCAGTTATACAATAAAAAAACGTGAAATACTGAATTTTTATAAAACAAATCTGTAATGCCATATTTTAGAGTAAAGAAGGTTCTGAAATCATTTGTCTGGTTGAGCATACATACATAGCATCATGCCTAATTCCCTGAGGGGTAGGCAGGGTTCCTTCATTCTCATTAAACCTTTCATTCAAGTTTGTCAATTTAGAGTATTCTTGACCTGGCCCTTAATTAAAGTGTCCTGGATTTGGTCCAAGAATCTTCGCCTTGGTTTTCCCCTTCCAACTTTCCTATTCATTCTTGACTCATAAATCCTTTTTGTCAGTCTTCTTTTATCCATTATCTTTATGTAATCAAACCATCTAAGCATATCTTTCTCAATTTTAGTCACTACATCTTCTTTTCTATATGTATTTTTATTTTGTTGTGCATATAATAAGATACAATCAGTCAAAGCAATCAGTTTTGGATTTGCCACCACATAATTTTAAGATATATGTGAAAAACAACTTTTTCCAAAGGGCATACTAGAATGTAGAAGATTGTTTAAATGATACAAATGTATTGCTATGGAAGAGTAGTGACAATTAAAAAGGCTATTTTGAAATTACACAAAAGCTATTTGAATAAAGACATTTATAGATACTTCTGGCTGTTTGAATAGAGTGTAGTTCAAATAAATCTTTTAAACAATGTATTTTTTAACTATAATACATGTAATATTGTATGAATTAAAAATTTCAGTTCCGCAACCAGTATGATAGTGATGTCACAGTATGGAGTCCCCAGGGTCGTCTCCACCAAGTTGAATATGCTATGGAAGCAGTGAAACTTGGCTCTGCAACTGTGGGTTTGAAAAACAAACATTTTGCTGTATTAATAGCTTTAAAGAGAGCTGTCAGTGAGCTATCTGCCTACCAAAAGAAGATTATACCAATTGATGACCATATTAGCATCTCTATTTCTGGCCTCACAGCAGATGCTAGAATGTTAAGGTATTTGCACTGCTTTAGTATCAGATTTAGCATAAATATCTTGTATATATATCTTGTCTTAAGACATATATAAATTTGAAATAACTTCATAACATTATCTTTTCCATTGCACAATTGTCCATTTGACTCACTGTCTAGTTTTCTCATAAAATAATTTATGTACAGTTGTGTCTGTTTGATCACTATTTAATTTGTTTGTAACTTTCAGTCGTTTCATGAGGACAGAATGTTTGAACCATCGTTACGCCCATGATGCTCCAATGCCTGTTGGCAGGCTTATTGGGCTCATAGGTAACAAGATGCAAATATGTACACAGAGGTATGACAAACGGCCATTGGGAGTGGGTCTTTTGGTAGCAGGATATGATGTGAGTATATTACATTGTTATCGGTTATAGATAGAAAGAAGGAGAACATACTATTTATTGCCTCTTTGGTTTAAAAAAATATTGAATTCCAATATTTCTTTACTTAAGTACATTTTTACAGTACTTTTGAATTGTCAAATATAGTTTTTCTAATATATATTTCTTAATGTACAATTAATGTCTTTGAATGTAATGTTACAAGGGTTCCTTTGTCTCTTTTTGTAATGTTAAAAACTTTTTACCAAATAGTCATTATAAATACCTCATTTCTTTATCATTTCATTACAAAAGTTAAACCAAGTGGGTAGACTAATTATAAGCTGACATTTATCAATCATATATTGCTACATAGCACATAAAATGGTTTCCAACTATTTTTTCGCTAAACAATTTCCCTCGTGTCTTCTCCAATTTATACATAATACAAATATATAATGTTTATATTTACACAATAATTATATAAAACTTTAATTTAAAAGTAATCTATTAAGATTAGAGAAACTCATTCACTGCCCTACTTTTTTGTCATCTAATCTGTAATAACCCCTAATTTATAGTATAATTTTTCAGTAAGCTTTTTTTAAATGAATCTAGTGACATTTCTAGAGCTCACTCTCTTACTGGAACTTTTACCCATTGTTATGTGTTTTAACAGGGAGTATCGATCATGCGACAAAATTTACTCTAGATAAAAGATATTGACCTACATTATTTAAAAAAAAAACTGCTTTCAGGATCAAGGCCCTCACATTTACCAGACGTGTCCATCAGCTAATTACTTTGATTGCCGGGCAATGGCTATCGGTGCTAGATCCCAATCAGCAAGAACATACTTGGAAAAGCATTTAAATACATTCATGGACTGCGATTTGAATGAGCTGGTAGCTCATGGTTTGAGAGCTTTGAGGGATACCCTTCCTAATGAAGTTGACCTTAATACAAAGGTATAAATATATTCTTATGTATATACTAGCTGATCCAACAAATGTTGTTTTGCCATGCAATTACTATTATTACTATTAAAAAATAGGGATAGAAAGGTGAATATTTAGGGTTGTATATATTTTTGTGTGGTGTATTATAAAAAAAATAAAAACAAAAAAGAATTGTCAAAGAAATAAAAAATCATATTTTACCTTAACATTTAAAGGTTTGAAAAATAGATAGTAGCCAGTTCTCAGACTTACTAAATATGCATAAAAAATTTCATAAGAATTGAAAGAAAGAAAGAAAAGGCATTTATTCAATGATAGTGTAACAAACAGCATTACTGTCTGTAACACCACCTCGAAAGGGTTTCCAGCTCAGCATATTATCGCGTGTAGTAAATTGGTCAAGCCATTTCCGAGGAGTATGGGAACGAACATTGTGACATAAGAATTTTATTTTATTATTTTTATAATAGGCTACCCAGCTTTCGCTGATGCGCCTATATAAATTTAAGTGTATTCAATTGTGCTTTTTGCCATTTCTGTGCTTCTCCAGTCTAGTCTTGGACTGAGTTAGCAATCTCGCAGTCACCACACTCTCGGGCAATTTGTTCCACTGGTGTACAACTCTATTACAGAGTAATACTTATATATTAGATGAATTTACATCTCTGGGCAGGTACAAGTAGGTGCCAATTTATTATTGTGCTTTTCAGGCTAGTTTTCTAAAATAGCCTAATTCAGTGGGATGTAAATAACTTACCCATTTTTATTTATTACAGAATGTATCAATTTCTATAGTGGGTCTGAAGACTCCACTTCGGGTGTGTGATGAAGCTGAGCTGACCCGCTACCTGGGTTTGGTTGAGGGTGAGGAGAGACGTGGTGGCGGTGCCAGTGCTACAGGTGATGCTGGACCAGCCCCTGAAGCGGGGGACGAGAGAGACCCACAGCCTCAGGTAATAACCTAAATCCTCTATAATAATAATCTTTTCACATGAGCTATTCAATACTATGTTAGTAAATAATAAGGTATGGTATAGAAATATTAGTTAACACTCTTAACTTTGTCTGCTTCACATAATAGAACAGATTTTATTACCATAAAAAAGATCAGTGATGTAACCATAAGACTTTTTTATTACTGATAATCTGATAATCTGATGACTCTGTTTCACTTTTTCATACAAATGAACTGAGATCTTTTCGTACCCCTCGTTATGATCACAAGTAATTCTTTGGTATTGAAATATATAAATATTAAGAATAAATTCATCCTAGATGGCGTAGCAATTGACCTTATTTTGAAGTGAAACTTCTTTAAGCATCAGAAGGCAATTTTTTTATGGATGAAACGCGTGATTAGCGTTTTATATGCTAATTAGTTTAGTTTTAGAGGTTAAGTAGTTTTAATATTTACGAATAACATGTGGCAGTTTAATTTAATATACTATTTTTCATAAAATATAAAATATTTCATAAATTCTCTTTTCTAAATTTTAAATTTAAAAACAAAATTTAATTTCTGATATTGATAAAAAAACGGCATTTCAATAGATTATTCGTATTAATTTCCGACACTTTTTATATCCCCCTTTTTTCCTCCCTCGAATTCTCGGAAATCTAAAGTTTTTGATTTGTATAAATATAAATAAGACTTAAAAATTTGTTTGCCAAAGCAGTTTCACTTCTGACATGTGTACTTTGTACGCGCGCACTTTTAACTTAACTTATTATTGAATGTGCAAAAGAGTGGGATTTACAATTTAAAAAATACAGGGATATAAAACAATAATACAAAAGCAAAGGGCATTTATTAATCTTTGGAATAATATAGGTTATTTCATTTTGAAAATATGAGTTGTTGTATACATTTTATTTACTGGGCATCGTGGAGATAACTGATGGTGTGAAGTCGTACTCTTCGTTCTCTGTGTAACTGTCGGCCAATGTAGTCAATGTTTCCCGATTTCGTTCAATAATATTCATAGACAAATCTGTCAGGCCAGATACATAGGCCCATTTCTCATAGATTTGTAAAGCCAGATCTCTTGTATTATTACTAGGCAGCGGGACAATGCCCATCGTTGCAAATTTTTCCTCGATAGACGATCTAACAACCTGTTGAGCACTTCTTTCGTCAAACGTTTCGTTTCTCTCTTTAGCATCTAATGCGAGCTTCAAAAACATTGACCATCTCGGTGTGTAATAGTAATGGAAAACTTCTGCCCATTGCTTGCAAGCGTAGTCAGTGATCTCTCCATTGGGACCCCAAAGCGTTATCTGATTGCGAGCGTTAATCTCGTACAAATATGAATCTCTTGTTTGTGACACCATACCATTTATATCTTGTAACCAATTAATCATACTAAAATCATTGTTGGTTGCAAGTATAGCTTCCATATCGCCCATAACATCCAAAAACCGGTTTATTGAATAGTTAAAAATCAAACTGTTTGAATACCGATCGTTTAAGAGATTCATGTAAAGCTGCTCGGCTCTATACTGTAAAGCTTGTCTTGTTAAATCGACCAGATCATGGTAAAAGCCGGGCGACTCACAAACGTTGTTGTCGATGAAAACAAATGTTCTTAAAGCCTTAAAGAGATCGCCGCTCTTGTACCAAGCCCAAGGACTAATTTTGAAACTAGGCCTACGTGTCACAACGTATTTACCCCTTATTTTATTAAGGCCTTCGAAGTTATATACGCTTTTAAGCAAATATCGCCACGCGCTTGCTGTGTTGTTGCATCCGTACCTCCTTTCTGCATAATCACCTACCCATGCATTCAAATCTTTTACGGGACCTGGACGCCAAGAGGACTCCAACATCAAATCATAGACCACATAATTCTGGTTTATACCTTCAGGAGTTAAGCCTGTACCGATCATTGTAGTGTTCACCCTTGATCTTACTTCGTAAACGTCTTTGTTAATCGTTTGCATACTTCCAAACATTCCTAATGTGCCACCGAAGTTATGCAGCATACACCATATGAACGGTTGGCCGTAATACATTTCATATAAGTCATACTGAGGCCACTGTTCAGATTGTAGGTCCAATATCAGCATTCTCCCATTAGGCACAGACGTGATGAATGTCTTTACCCTTTCAAGTGGCCACAACAGAGGATTGTGAACAAACATCCAATTCTGAATGAGCCACACAGCATCTTTGTCAACCTCTGTTAAAGCAGAGAATATAGATTTCGCAGTTTCTTGTACTAATCCGGTCGACCAAGCATGGACTTTGATCTCGTTGAAAGGATCCGCTGTATAAATATGACCAGTACCAGTCTCACCTATAAATTCCTGTAGGAACATCTTAGCTATTCTCTGAAACAGCGGTTCCTTTGGGTCGATGAATAAATTGCAACAGTAGTCGCTGTTGAATTTATTCCACGTCTCAACTTGGTGAAACGATGTATTCGGGAACAGTTTTTCGAAGGCCCTTGGCACGTGGCCATTGAAAGCCGGCAGAACGGGAACCATTCCCAATTGGAACATATAATCGATGACTAAATCTTGATTTTTCTTCTGTTGATCATTCCATATTCTTGGTAAAGGTCCACCCCAACCGTGAACATTGCCCATTCTTAACCAAGCCAGAAAAGCTGGACCAGTAAAGTGATCATTTATATCGTCTTGTGACATACCTAGTCGTGTATAAATTTTCTGCCATATTGCTTCCTGCGCTAGTGGTGCCAGTGCTAGATTAATGCCGTTTAATGCCATCCATTCAACGTGCTCCTGCCATTTGAGCTCGTTCCACCAAACGAAACTATACGATGCCGTGCAAACGTTTTGGTAATAACGAAATCTGTCGTTCGCTGTCACCGTTTCATCTACTTCTGGTAAAACTCCGGGTATTTCGACGCGTTGGTTTTGCCATGCTATTTGACTCTTGCAGTACTTCTTTAGGTAGTAGTTGAAACCCCATACAGCTGCAACACCTGTACTCGCTCGTATTTGCAATACGCCGTCAACAGTGCGCAATGAGAACACATCTTTGTGATTGTTGAATAAAACAGGATTGACTATCACTTTCACTTCGTTTCGGTACTTACTTATAATGCGATAAGCGGCGTCTTCTTGAACTTTAGGCGACGTTTTTGTTTGTAATTTAACGGGATCTAAGTATTGAAGATCCAGTGATATCGTACTAGGTATGACGATTAGGATAAATAATAGCTTCATTGTGTGTCTTTGCTCGTCGAGCACAAGAATGAGACGTTACGACTTGAGCGACAATAAAGTTGACCATTGACCTCTCGATAAAAGATTATCAATTAGGGTTGCCACATTTTTCATTAATATTTTATTTGTAATCTAACAGCGTACATTTTCTATTATATTATAAAGCTAAAGAGTTTATTTGACCAATTTGAAAATTCGTTCATTGTTTGATTGATCATTTATCGAGGAAGCCTATTGGCAATAATATCATCACGCTAAGACTAATAGAACCTGTAAATGAAGAATGTTTAAAAATATTTTTGAAGTGAAACTTCTTTGCGCGCATGAGGGTAACATTTTAACGGATGTAACGCGTGATTAGCGTCACGAAGATTTGCAGCGCTTTTTATGCTAATTCGTTTGAAGGTTAGTTACTTTTAGTATTCACAAATAACACGTGACATTTTAATTTTCCACTCTTCCTTTAGGATATGAAGGATGCAACAGAATATCTCGTGCATTACCTGGCATTGATATATTTTATGACACATATCAGGTGTACAAAAAAAGTTCACTGCTTATGCCTTAGTGAACCCTCCCTAATTTATGTAATTTAACTGCATTTTTATTTCATTTTATTATTGTTTATATATGTTATGAATGTTATGTATGTATATTGTTAGTGTCCTTAAATAAATAAATATTCTGTTTGGATTAAAGCCATTCATTGTTACGCTTTTTTTGTCTTCTAAGGAGTCTTTCAAATTATTGAATGACAATTTTGTAACACTGATAATTATATATTAACAAACGAGGACATTATCATGTAAGTCTATATCATCACTCACGTTTGAGTAAAATTGAAGTCAAAAGCTAATGTTTAGGTATTACTTCATATGAGAACGTTCTGCCGTTGGTTTTGTATGTTTTCGGTTAGGATAGCGTGCTCCGCCATTAATTGGAGATTCAGTGACCATGGAAGCGTACCCGGGAAACCATCGTGCTTTTTGCATACGCGCTTATTATCGCAATTCGATAGTGTCAGTTCGTTTATATCGTGCAGAATTTAATGTAAACAATCTTCAACCTTTGGTTAAAGGAGGTTTTTAACATATTTGTTAAAATAATGGGGAGGCAAATCCAAAACTTATTAAAATGCGCATGCTAAACCAGACAAGTAATATCTGAACTTTCAACACTCTAAAATATAGTATTGTTACAAGTTTGTTTTTATTTTTTGTATTAAGTCTCGAAGTCGCGGGTTCAGCTAGTATTATATATATAGAAGGCTGGCACGAGACCGGAGACGATGTAGTAGGATGGAGGAGGCCTTTTTGCCAAGATGAGGGCAATCCCACTTCAAATGACACTATTGTATTTCAAAATTAGGGAAAGGATGGGAATAGAATTAGATTTAATGACACTGACATATTATTCAATACAATATAACACATTTGATATAAGTTCACAAACTAAATATTTATTATTTATTTTCTTAGTATAATAAGAAAGAGTGGCAACCCTATCATCCAATCGTGTCAAGCTTACGACAATTTTGCAGTGTATAGGTCTAGTTTGCATTAATAATAACGTCTCATATTACAGAATGTCGTTGTTACACATCGCCTGCGTTCGAGTTGCGATGAAATATGACTCTATCTTTATGTATATACTTAGGTGTACCCCGCGTGATTCCGGATCACATTTTTATGAAAAATAATAGTAGTCAATAGTAAGGTACTATTGCATTATCTAATTATACTGCCTCGTTGGCCTAGTGGTCAGGTAGTTCGACTACAGATATGAGGTCCTGGGTTCAAGTTCCGGGTCGGGCGAATTTAAAATTGATCATGAGTTTCTTGTCAAGAAATTCTCGGTATTTGTTCTGTGTTGTGTAGTTGGCGGTGTGCTCCATCCCCGTGCCTCGGAGAGCCCGTTAAGCCGTCAGTTCTTATATAGCCATATCTTTCTCCGGTCGTATCGGATTGCCTTCACACTTTTGTCTGTTAACCCGCAGTTCAGCGCAGTGTATACTTTAAAAACCCTCTGTCCTTTGAGTGAAGGGGGACGGGGGGCCTGTGCCCAACAGTGAGACGATGATGGGCTGCTAGTTACCCTTGTAGCTGTTATTGTCTTTTTTGTCCGAGTCAAATCAATTTCTCGGGAAAGAGTCTCAGCTTCGTACCCACAGCACCACTAAGTTTCTCTTTATAAAAAGAAACTTCCGTCCATTGCAATCCATGGTGAGGAAACCTGTGTATCCCAGGAGTAATTCTGGGGTATGTGTAGCCCGCCAAACCGCAGTGGAGCAGCCTGGGGGTCTATGCTCTAATACCCTACCTTCTATGAGTGAGGAGGTCTGCGGTTGCTACTTACAAAATAATTTTTTTAAGTGAAACTTTTTTAGGCGCATGGGGGTAAAATTTGTACAGATATAACGCGTGATTAGCGTCACGAAGATGTGCAGCGTTTTAATGCTAATTCGTTTGAAGGTTACCATTTAATAATTCAATATACAATTTTTCACAAAAATATAAAATAAAAATATTTCATAAAAGCTCTCTTCTAAATTTTAAATAAAAAAATTGAGATTTCAATAAATTATTTGTATTATTTTTTGACCGTTCAATATCTAACATATCTTCCTTTTGCCTTCCTCTAATCTCGGAAATCAAAAGTTTTTTATTTGTATAAATATAAACAAGGCTTAAATATTTGTGTAATGTATACGCACGTACGTTTAATTTTTATCAATATTATATAATTTATCAATAGGCATCAAATAGATAGCACCATACTTTATGTTATACATTTAAGTGTATGCAAATGAAGTTACGTGGGTCATATAGTAAAATATCTGCACATAAAGAGTAATTGGTCAATATTTTCAATAAGTCGTGTATAAGACTCCGTGGCGCAACGGTAGCGCGTCTGACTCCAGATCAGAAGGTTGCGTGTTCAAATCACGTCGGGGTCAATACACAATTTTTTTTTTTACATAGAATTAATAGATATATTTTATTTTGTTTTTATTTGTCATTAAAATATTAAATGTCGACAATTAAATAATTTATTAAAATCTCGAATGACAAATTTCAAATAAAAATACCATGTGTTTTTTTTGTCAATATTAGAAATTGTTAATTAAATTAAATTTGAAATTTAGAAAAGAAATATTTTTATTTTTATATTTTATGAAAATAGTAGATTAAATTATCAAAGGACGATGGCAAATTAATATGCGACATCTTATTTGTAAATATTAAATCTACCTAACCTTTGAACGAAAAAACGCTGCACATCTTCGTGACTAATCAAGTCTAGCAGAAATATTTAATTCATATATATTCCTTTTGTAATAGACTTTTCAAGCTGCTTTCCGTGATTTTCTCATTACGATTATAAATTAGTTTACGCATCTTTACACTAGTTGACCGACGCAACTTCGTCTAAATCACATATGAGAAAGTACAAAAGGTTACAGTGAGTTACCCTTAAAAGATAGACGTGTACTCTCGTCGACTTTTATATACAGTCTTTTAAGACAAACAATATCATTATACATTATTTTTCCGCCACTTTAACCGTTTATGTAGTAAACGTAACGGAAATTATCAAAAGAAATATTTTTTCCGGTTTTTACAACATTTTTTATAATTCAGCTTCAGCTCCTATATATCGTAACCGGATGTTTTATAGCTTGTAGTCTTCACCGATGACTAGGCTATATATTACTAAAATAAATTTCAGGAGTGATAGTTTCTGAGATTAAGACGTTCAAACATACACTTCAGTTTTATTGTACACATATTCATTTGTTTCAGGTGGCAATGGACACAGAGTAGTCTCTGATCGATTGCAGGAGAAGGTGAATAGGCCTAAGGATCTGGAAGAAGAGCCTAGAACATCTGTGGTGCGAGAAGACCATGTATACTTGCGTTTGGTATACCAGGTTCTATTCCCCCTTACTCGATGTATGAAAGATTCGCCTTGGCCAGTGTTTAGGTTAAGTTGCATTGCTATATAAACTTCTTGAAGATCTCTTACTTGATTTATGCCACTTTTGCTTTAAATACTTAAGGGAATTCTCCTGATGTATATTTATTTATGTAAAAATATTTGCACTTAAACCCCTGAAGTATTTTTCACTAACATCTAATTACAAAAACTTAACATTTTTACTTATGCCACTTTTGCTCTAAGGAGATTCCCCTCAATTATTTAGTTATTCCCGAACAACTTGTACATATTTGCGAATAAAATGATGAGTGTTTTAATTTTTTTTTTAATTATGTCACTTTTGCTGTAAATATTTAAGGTGGTTACTCTGAAGTATTTATCACTAATATTTAATTACAAAAATTGCAATTAAATGTTTACTTTGGTTTGATATATTTAAGGGAATTTACTTGATGTATTTAGTTATGTCATGTCATTTTAATGTATTATTGTTTTTAAATATTTTGATTTATGTCACTTGAAGATATTCCAAAAGTATTTATTTATCACTTTATTTAGCGCTTAAATTTATTAATCTATTTTAAACATTTTTAATTATTTCACTTTATGTTTAATTATTTTTTTCCTGAAGTATTTCATTATTCCCATTTGTACTTATGTCAGTTTTGCTCATTCTAACACTTAAAAGCATCCTGCTTAAATATTTAATTATCACCTTACAGTTACAATACTTCCTGTGAAATATTTTGATTTAAGTCACTTTTGCTCTAAATATTTAAGGGGATTCTCCTGAAATATGTTATTTATGTAACAAAATTTGCACTTAAATGAGTGTTTCATGTAGAGTATTTTGATTTAAGGAATCTTACAGTATTTTACACTAATTTAATTTAATTAAGTGCACACATCATAATACAATATTTTTGTTTCAAATTTTGATTTATGTCACTAAGGTTCTAAATACTTAAAGGATTCCTATGGAGCATGATTTAATATCACCAAAATCTTGATACGATATTTCCATGTAAATACACATGTTGCATATTAAATGTATTGATTTATGTCGTTTTTTCTCTCAAGGCGACTTAACTTAAAATGAAAATGTGGTTTTAAAATGCTAAACTCACTCACTCATCAGCAAATTTAACAAAGTGAGTTGACCAAACCCGAATTTCCCACCCATATTCCCACGGTACCGGGAACAACGCGGGTGACTTCATGGTATTATATAAGTTTTGCATTAAACTAAGCACTGGCCAAGGCTTATTCCGATATAAATCTAATTTTCACATCATTTATGTCATTTTTTAAATAAATAAAACACGTTCATATGTAATCTTTGTATATTTATTTTTTATTTACACATATCGTATAATAAACATAACCACTACATAACAGTTTATACATTTGAAGTGAAAACTTGTTTTTAGAAGTGAAACTTCTTTATACGCGAGGGTAAAATTTTGGGAGTAAACGCGTGATTAACGTCACGAAGATGTGCAGCATTTATTATGCTAATTCGTTTGAAGGTTAGGTAGTTTTAATATTTACAAAAAAGACGTGGCATTTTTATTTACAATTCGTCATTTGAGATTTCATGAAATTATTTCTATTTATTTTGGACACTTAATATTTTAATGAAAATTAAATTCCTAGCATATCTACCTTTTTCCCTCCCTAAGTCTCGGAAATCTAAATTCTTAGTTTTGTAGTTAGCCATAGAAGTTTCACTTCTGACATGTGTACCTTGTATGCACGCACTTGTAACTTTTGTTAAGGATATTGAATAAGACTAAGCCGTCACGCTCACATCTAAAATACAGTTATGTACTGAACTGCATCTGCGTACGTTCCTCCAGCAGTTCTAAATCTTTGATATCCTCTAAGATATTCACATTAATGAAATGCTGTTATTGGCAGTTTTGACATCCATGAAATATACAACTTATGTAATGTTTCTAATGGGAAAAGGAATGACACTGTATTTTACAAAATAGCTTACAACATTTTTATTATATTTCAAAATGAAGTATAACTACAAAAAAATTGCTGCTGTGGGTTATCTTTATAATAAATTATAGTTCAGCTCATTCTAGGCTTAATTTCTGATTAAAGTAGAAAATATAAACGAATTGGCATTAAAAAGTATCTTAAGTTAGTCCTCATGAAATCAAAATCGGTCCAGCAGTTGTTTTAGGAATATTTTGCCATTCTTTTTTATGTAATTTCTTACTAAAGCATTATTTAGCTATTAGATGTCGTTATTTGTATAAAAGAAGCTTTTAGTCCCTTTCCCCTCCTCTTTATCAATTTGAAAAGGTTTTAAAAAATCATTGATTTGTGTATGGATACTTTTTTAGTTCTATCTTCAAAAATTACTTATTTTGCATAAAAACTTTTACTTGGATGTTTTGGGGTTGGATTTCAAAATGTCCTTAATTTCCATTAAAAACATTTATGCCCCATTAATTTTCTCAAATGTCTCAGTGCTTCTGTCACCTTTAGATAGCCAGTGAAAAGGCCTAAAACATTTAGGCAGCCTTTTCCCAGCCCAGGGGATTCCAAATCCTCCACTCACGTACAACACAGCAATAAGAAATTGCTTATCCACACTGGTATTTATTCACAAACAGGAGGAAAAAAATAAAACAAATATGGTAAATTTCATAAAAGACAAAGTTTAACTGTCGGTGTTTCTAGATTTTATGTTGAATTAGTAATAATAGTAATAAATGACAATAGACTATATACAAATATGATACCAAGTAATTTTTATATCAATTGTCATGAAATAAATCTAATAAAGATCATCAAATTGACTAGTGCTAACTAATTTATATATATATATATATTGTGATTGGTGGTTTTGTTGTACATTTTTGGTATCTGAATTAATTTATAAATATATTTTCTTTATCAACTAAATATATCTACATAATAATTATTATATAATTCTTATTACACAACTTAGCACCATTGGATGTTAGTATCGATTCTGCACAATTCTCTGAACTAAATTTATTTCTCATTTTGTAAATTGGAAGAAAATTTGGTGGTTTTTGGGAAATTAATCTTTCCGGCGCTTAAGTGTTAAAAATTTCACAAGTGATCCGAACAGGGGTACCAAAGTACCCCAGTTCATTTGTAAGAAAATCCGAAACTGAAACAGAGATACGCGGCCGTACATATCGGCGTAATAGAAAACAGTCACATATATTTGTCTCGCTCTTTCCTTACGGCTCTACCGCGTTTGAGTGAGATAAATAACACTTCCCTAAAAAACTAAGGTTTTATTTGTTATTAAATTAATTCCGATCAATATTTTATGATAACAAAAGAAATATGAAGAACTAGCGTAACTCTTCTAATGCTAATGTTATTAAATTAAAACATACATAGGGAATATCAAATTCCCATAGGCTAGATTAAATTCACCAATAGACGAGTTTAAATTCACTAAGTGCATTTTAGATTAGAGATGATGAAAAGAATTGATACCATCTTACATATAAACTATACTAAATTTTGGGACCATTTTATTTTGGAAAGACATCACTCGTAACGTTAATGGAAGTTATCTATGGTAATTTCAAATCATTCTTTGGACAGTTTCGGGGAAATTGTTTATGTCATACGAGGGTATCTAGAACATAACCATTTCCACTGTAAGTAAAGCCTGGTTGGTTACTATTAGTCTGCTCTAACAAAGGTATATAACTTTCTTGTAATATTATAGGTTGACGACTTGACGCTTCGTTTAGTTGCCTCTCTAAAATCGTATTCTGCAACTCTTCTTTCTCTAGTTCTAAAGTTAGCTCGTCCACTAACTTCATTCTAAATTCAATCTCTCTATCAGCTGCTTCTATCTCGGTAACGTTTTCTTCCATCTCTTTTCCTGTCTTCTCTAATTCTTCTTCTATTTTATCGATTAACATGGACACTTGAGATACGTTTTCGCAGCTGTTCGCTTTGTTTTCATCTGTATATCGTTTTACCTTTGCAGTTAATCTAACTACAAGCTCTTCTTCTCGATGCAATCGCTTGTTTATAATTGCTAGTTTCTCCAATAGTTCGATTTCTTCTCTCAGTCGAGATAATTCGTCAGCTGATGCATCGGAATCTGTATCATTTGATGTTTGCATTAGTCTTTCTGAATTGACTTGACAAATATCTGTGAGTTCTTTAGTGAAGTAATGCTCTCTCATAAGATGTCTTTCTCTTCTTGATTTATGTTTAGTGTGCCTTCTAGGTGGTGTACCACTACCCACTCCTACTCCACTATCACTGTTCCCTGCTTGGCTATCGTTTAGTTCACTACATCTTCCCAAGTCCCGTAGATAGGATTCGAGGAGATAATTAGTTCCGTGCTTTTCCATTCGACTTTTGTGCGTTTGGTCTTCTAATTGGTCGATTAATTTCTCTTGTTCTCTGAAATGAGACGATTTATTATTATTTTTGGTTAATTACGTTTCCTAATTATTTGCAATTAGTTCAATATTAACTCTGTTAATAGAAATTGACATAATGACTATTTTGCTTATGAAACTGGATGCGAATCCAAGCATTTTGTCTTTTGTTTACATTTTAAAGAGAATATCTTCATCATATGTTACTTCAGAAGTATTAAAATATAAAACGGCTAATGAATTACCTTTTCTTTTGTTTTTAATAGATCGTTTCAAAATACGACATTACCTCTTCACTTTTTAAATGAGTGATTATTTTTTTGGTCTATTTGAAATTAATTCGCTGTTAAAGGCTCCTATCTGAACCAATACAAAACATTCTTGAATTTTCTTCAACACAGACAAAAAAGTTCATTATTATATACCTTAGTTTATCAAGTTGTTGGTGTATAGTTCTGCTCTGATGCTGTATTACGGAGACAAGTCTGGCTGCGGGATCTTCGCTCTTAGACCTTGGGGGTGGGGTTACTGCTCTGACACCCTTTCGCCTTCTTCTCGATCTTGCTCGACTACCTCCGTCACTATCACGACCTGAGTCATCTTCTCCGCCACTTGATAATCGACGAAGTGACAACCGTACCTGTATACAATAATACAAACTCCATTTAAATATCTCCACTGTAAGTGAAATTTTAGTAGATTAAAAGGGATATATTGAGTTTTCTATTAATGCACCAACAGTTATCATTATCTTTCAACCAATTCATGCAAAATAGTGACTAATGTATTCTTCTTAAATCTTTATGAAGAATCACAATACCAATTGGTGAAAACCAGTTCAATAGTTTTTATGATTTTATATGAACGCTCCCAGTCGGCATTTTTTTTCCGACTCTTTCTACATGTATCGTTATATTTCAAACACTTTATCTTGACAAATATTATGCTTAAATCTTGCTCGATGATCACTCTTATCTATTTATGAAAACCATATGAAAATCAGTTCAATAGTCTTGAGTTTATCTTTTTTTATAATGTGTAAAGATGAGTTAGGTCTTACCTCGTGCCTAGCATCCCCCCAGGCTGCTAACACATGTAGAACTGGTGCGTCAGGAGGCAATGGCCTTTCAACCCCACGCCATCTCTCTGCTAATACCCATTCACCTTGGTCGCTTACACCACCTCCTGTTAATAAAAAAGCATGAAATAAACAGATAGCAAAGGCCCCGGGTTCGATCCCCGGTAGGACCAATTTAGGAAATTGCACCTGCTTATTGGTCTGAATGGTGGGAGGCTTCGACTGTGGCCAGTTAACAACTTACCAGCAAAGACGTACCACCAAGCAAAGAAATTTGTGACGGTATGATACTGTGTAAAAACAGGAGGGAAATTGCCTCTTCACAGATTAATTTCCATCTTAGACTGTATCATCGGGTGTGATCAGTTAAGCGCTAACTTGTCAGCGATCAAAAATTACTGCCTTGTGGTCAGTTTCCTTGGCTACAGACATGATGAAGTTGTGTAGTTGTCAGTGTGCTCCACCCTCGTGCCTCGGAGAATACGTTGAGAGTCCGTTCACATAGACCGGCTCGGACAGAAGAGTACATTTCGATCGCGATTGATATAGAGTGTTGGTTTGTTGAAATAAGGCTTTTTTTTTCATTTTAACTCTTTTATTCAGGCATTGTCAATAACAAAAGAGGTGAAATGTAAAAATAAACTTTAATTCAATTATGCAAAACTATTTCAATCGCGATCGAAATCTGCTCTTCTTCTGTTCGAGCCGGTCTATGTGAACGGACCCTACGCCGTCGTTCCTGGGCCTAATATCTCCGGTTGTGTCGGATTCCCGTCACGTCCGATGTGAAGTGAGATATGATATGAGAGTGAAGAAATAGAGAGTGCACTTGTGTACTATACCTGCTAAGCCACAATGGAGCAGCCATGGTGGGTCTATGGTCTAAAAACTCTTTGGCCTACAACTGAGGTGGCCTGTGTCCAGCAATGGGACGATAATGGGCTTTTTTTTGATTGCACAAAGTTAAAACAGCGGGCTTCAAGATATAAATTACAATCTGTCAGTTAACTTTCTGATTCAAGTAAATTTTCACAAAATAAATAAAAAAAATTTACAAAATAGAACCGCCTTCAATACTAATACATTATTAACATGCTCTAAAAAGTAAAAAAATATTTGGACTAGTTTGTTTTGAAGGCGGTTCTTTTTTTATTATTTTTAGTGAATTTGAAGTAAACTAACATTTGTCTGAATATGTATACATCTTAAAAACGCGTTGCTCATATGGGACAGCACCGTATAAATGAAACAACTTTAAAAAGTGAAATGTCGGTTACTTTGCCACCTCGCTATCACCGGTCATTTATACGGTCATCAAGCTCATCACTAATACGCAAAAGTTTCCCTCCCCCCCACACTTGGCTACCACCACACATAATACACCTAAATATTGCAATACAATAACAAATATAAACTCATTGCAATTTGATTACAGACAGTTAGATAATCTGCCACAAATCGTACCCTTACTGTAACCCGTTGAGGAGTTCCATTGATCATCATATTTGACTGCAACAATCACTTGACCATACCTACGCTACAGTAGGTGACTCAAATATTCGGATAGCTTATACACGAGTCCACCGAATATCGTTAAAATGCTCCTAAGAATTGAAGAGTTCCGTTACTCTGTCGTGGATCACATGATCAAAACCTAACCAAACTAATATCAAACAACCCTTGAAGTATATCCTTTTGAATAAAAAACAAAACATCGAAATTGGTTGGTATGATCTTGAGTTATGCGTTCATTTGTCGTGCACATGAAAATTTAAGACATGGTTTTCTCATGGATGCCATCATCAGAGATAAAAAAACCCTACGACAAGCACCACCTTTCATGTAAAAAATAATCATCAAGATCGGTTCACCCAGTCGAAAGTTATGAGGTATAAAATATATTACTACCTTCAGGAGCGTCTTGCAAAGCTCTAACGATGTCGGCGCAAGTCGTATGTGACCTTACTCCGCGTACCCACAGCTTTTGACCCCTCGCTATCACCCCCACTTCCTCATCGCTGTAGTCTGATGATGAGGCTTCCATGTCACCTGTAATCAAAGTAAATATTTAAACAATATAACAAAATACCTAGTCAATTCTAACTCTTATAGAGGGACCATTTGCATAATCATAATAAAAATAGATATAATTAATTAATTAAAATTTCATAATATTGTATTAATATCAAGTAACATCGACTAATCATTGTAGCGGCTTTTCATCCCCACTTGGAATATTGGCTCTCAAGGGGGCATGGTGTGTTAACATAAAGGTTGATGCAGTTTACTGGACATGGTTGTTTTGGTAAGTAGTTGCACCAGATTGTGGGATGTGAGGAGACGCCTGCGTGTCGAAATGGCTATTGATACGGCATACCAGAAATTGACAGAATGCCCGGCTTGGCGCCCCCAGCGCCACATCTTAATGTCGCTGGTTGGAAGTGATCTCTCTCTGTCCAGCATATTGGGCGCTATGCTTGGTAGCATAACTGGTTGAAGGGCAATTGCCTCCTTCTGTGAGGCCATTATTTAGAGAGGCAAAGGGAGAGAGCGGTCGATGCTCCTCCCTTACGTCGGAGTTATAAGACGGTGCAATTATAAGCGCCTGCTTCCCCTCTTTTGAACCCTTGAGTCGGCTGCATCCGGGGCGCCAGAGATGAATGCGTTAGCGAACATCTGGCGCCCATCATACGGTTCTAGTGGGTATTGTGGTTACATTGAGTCCATCCACTCCATCCAGGGTGCATCAAAGCATTTCCCAGCAACAAAAACATGTTTTTGTGCGCTTAAATCGCAAATGCTGGCTAAACTTTACGAATTAGATCAAATTAATGTGCTACAGAATTGTATATCTTAAAAAGATCGATTAATATGTCCACGATAGTATACATTTATCTCTAAAGGATAACCTACAGGTACCATTTTTTACATATTACAAAGAAAATATGTTATTTACTAAATTATTTTATACAAAACAGTAAGACTCTATCCATTTAAATATATTACATACGTTCTATATATCAGATGCAGATCAAAGCCGCCCCAAATAGTGTTTTATTAAAATTGATATTTTAGGAGATATAAGAGAATTAAAAAGCTGAGGCGTGGCAAAGTCACATAAGCATCAAATATAGATCCCTTACTTTAACAACTTGTAACTTAAAGTGTACAATTTCTTAAACCCCATTACATTTCCCACTACTTTAATTTATTCCGTATTTCCCAAACAAGAAAGATTACGCAAAACATGCCTGACTCGGCAATATTGCATTGTTAGGCAACTTCCTGGCTTTATCGCGTGGTAATAGCCACCCCGTGTCAGGTGGTTCTTACCCCCGAGAATTACGCAACTTGTGTGTACACGTGGTTGCTATGACGCCGATTGCGGGTAGTCCACAAAAACAATCAATACACTGGAAATCCCTACACCTTTGCAATTACAATGACCTCTTCATTGCATTATCTCTGAAAAATATCCCACTTTCTTTTTTGACGTGACAACTTCTTAAAAATCAAAGCACGCACAAAAAAGGATGGCTCACAGCAATCGAACGGTAGAGAGGCACAATCGGCCCAATTCCAATATTACAACAACAATTTCGCATTCATAAACTTAAGTACAATTGTTGTCTAAAATATACTATGATTTAGAACAAAGTGGCCATTTGGAAATTCGCATATTACTTGAACAATTCTGGAATATATGTATGCCAACCCGCAGTAGACCAACGTGGTGGTTTCGTGCTCTAAAACCTACGAGAGAAGAAGATTGTACCCAGCAATGGAACGTGACTATTGACGTTCCATAAAGTCTATACTTTTAAATCTAATCTAATATTATGTATGTTTGTAACGTTTTCACACAAGAACAACTGGACCGATTTCAAAAAAATTTTCACCATTACAAAGCTGCATTTTCACTGAGCGACATAGGCTATATTACTTTCTCAAAAAAAATAGGGATCCTTGATAAAAATACATTAATGTAACCCAAGGTGTGAAAAAATTTGTCACAAAAAATCTGTCTACAATATTATAGAACGTATTAATATCTACAAAAAAGTCCGCAATACCATATGTCCAACTACTGTAGTTATGTCACTTTGACTACTTTTTTACATTTTAAAAGTTAATAAAAGTATTAATCCTTATTCTATTAAATTAAAGATCGTTTCAATACCTGTCAAATAGTTTTATATAATATGATGTATATGTATAGCGATGGATATTAATTTTGTATGTAGTGTACCATTTTATTCGTTAGCACAATTCCTCTGGAATATACATACATACATAGCATCACGCCTTATTCCCATAGGGGTAGGCAGAGACGACGTCCTTCCACTTGCCACGATCCTTGCATATCTCCTTCGCTTCTTTCAATCTCATTAAATCTTTCATACAAGTTCGTCGGTTTAAAGTACTCTTGACTTGGCCCTTATTTAAAATGTCCTGAATTTGATACAGGAACGTTCGCCTTGGTCTTCCCCTTCCAACTTTCGCATTCACTCTTGACTCATAAATCCTTTTTGTCAGTCGCCTTTCACATTCATTCTCTCTAAATGCCCACCTAAGCATACCTTTCTCAATTTTAGTCACTACATCTTCTTTTAAACCACAGCGTTCTCTTACCACACTATTTCTTACTCTGTCACTCAGTTTTAATCCACTTATACTTCTCAACGCTCTCATCTCTACCGCATTTATTTTACTTTTGTGATTCTACTGCCATACACAACTTTCACTACCAAACATAAGTGTTAGCACTAATACTCCTGGATGCACAGCCAGTCTGGCCCTTTGAGACACCATCTGGCAAAGGCGCGCAGGGCACAATTTACCATATTCCCTGCATTCACTCTTCTTTCAATATCACCTTCACATGTTCCATCTTTTGTAAATTTAGATCCCAAGTATACAAATTTTTTCATCTCTTCCACTTGTTCCCCATCTATCAAAATATTGCCATTCATATATTGTATATCTGACCTAAATTAATTAAATGCTAGGTGAAATAAAACTTTTACGTTAACCGAAATAAAGGTGTAGTCCGAAATAGAAGACTTTCCACTGCCACGAGATCGGTATCTACGTGTTTTTGCATTGCTAGTTAGATTGTGGGATGTATTTAGTTAATTTTATATTCTAATTTGTCTAGAGTCTGAATTGGATGCTTCGGCAATGGCTAGATACCTCCAACCCAGTTAGATATAAACATTATATTAAATCACGATTTCGTTTAAAACTGATGAATCAAATTCATTTGCGATTAAATTAAAAGTACACATGTCGGTCCAATTAGAAAATGGATAATGAGTTTTCTATTTAAGATTTTCTCAATATTTACCCGAAGTTAGGAAGTTGGCGCTGTGATCAACCCCCGTGCCTCGGAGAGCACGTGAGGCCGTCGGTCCTGCGCCTGATCTCTCTCCGTGAGTGTCTGATTCCCGTCACATCGGACTATGAGAGTGAAGGAATAGAGAGTGCACTTGTGTACTATTCCTGCCAATCCGCACTGGAGCACCGTGGTGGGTCTATGTTCTAAAAACCTTCTCTCTTATGAGTGAGGAGGCTTATACCCAGCAGTGGGACGTTAATGGGCTCCTACTTACCTTACCTTACCTTACACTTGTCAGAAGTGAAACTTCTTTGGCAAACCAATTTTTAAGTCTCGTTTATATTTATACAAATTTAAAATTTTAGATTTCCGTAACTTTTAGGAATTTAATTATCATTGAAAAGTGTCGAAAATTAATACAAACAATTTATTGAAATCGCAAATAGCGAGTGGCAAATTAAAATGCCAAATGTTATTTGTAAATATTAAAACTACCTAACCTTTAAACGAATTTGCATAAAAGACGCTGCACATCTTCGTGACGCTAATCATGCGTTTCATCCGTAAAAAACTATATTACTGTACTAACTGGTACAATTCCATCTTAGACTGTATCATGAAAAGTTTGTATACGTGTTAAAAAGAACTAATATAAAGCAAAACACTCCACCTTTATATCAGCGGTCATTAGGACGATAAGGTGAAAAATAAAGCCATAGTTCCTATAAATCCGACTACACCTATTAATATAGGCGCCTGGGTAATTTGAGTGGTGGGATCGTGACTCGGCACCATTAGGCATTTCCGACACCCTCTATGGGTGGGAGAAAGGGGGGTTTTTACACCCCAATTCACCCTTCACTTGACATTTAAGGCACACCTCGAGTTTGGTTAGTTATTGTGCAATTTTACCTATTTTACACAAGGAAAAACTGTTAAGGACGCCGCTTTTGGTTAGCTATATATATAAAAACTGGTAAAGTAACGTTGTATAATAAATGCCTAAAATTCTCTTTAAATACGGAATAAAAAAGGGGCGTGAAAAAATCAAAATATTCATTATTCAAGTAGGCTCAAAAAGCACTTTAGAATCGTCAGTATACCACCGATTTGGTAAGTTGATTCCGCTGAGAAGAAACTGGTAAGAAACTCAACGGTTACTCCTTTAAGAACACGTTACAATGTGATTAGCTTTCATATGCAATTGGAATCAAGTCCAAACATTTTTGTCTTTTAAATAATCTTCAATATTGTATCATGCTTTTTGAAATAGGACGTTTTTAACATATTTCTTAAAACTAAGTGGAGGCAAACCCAGAAGTGATTCGGGTATCTTATAAAAATGCGTATGCTCAACCCGAAAAATGATTTCTGAACCTTCCTCACTCTAAAATATGGCATAACAAGGTTAATTAATCTCTCTATATACATAACACAATTGTTGTTCGTTATTTCGCTAAAACTTAAAAGCAACTGGACTAATTTGTTTAATTTTGATATTGAATTCTTTATGGAAGGTTTAAAAAATGAGTAAATATGAAAAAAATAGCTGGACTATAGTAAAACAACAATTTTGCTTTCTCATGGAAACTGTTCTTACTTGTCAATCATTTGATGTTCATCCAGATGTTTAGAAATCGGTTAAATTTAAAAGTCGTTCAGAAATCAAATTAAACTTAACAGAATTTGTTTTTCTTTTCATCTGTTTTTGACGTCTGACATTGACAATGACAACCAAAAATTTCTAATCGCAACTATAAAACTTGATGGACTTTGGCAGGAATCTGGGCGTACGCGTTTTTTTGATCACGAATTCTTTTTTTTTTCCAGTTATATTTTGACCACATTTGAAGTGATAACGACGTTTGCCGGATGAGCTAATTGAAAGAACTGTATTAATTTACAAAAAAGATAATTGAAACTTGAGTGGATCATATAAAAAGTATTCAGATTGAAATTTTGAATAATATAATATAATAATGCATTTATTTCAAGGAACCAGGACGCATTTTGTTAATAACATTTACTTATTTCTATGTTAGTTACTTAAACCTATTGTTGCGGATCCCCCTCCCTCTCCCACCCTCAGTACCCGCGATCGCCCTCTCTCCTGCTCGTCGCGCTGTATGTACGTGCCGAGTAGGAGAAGTATATAAAAGGCCTCTCCCAGAGTTTGAATGACACATTTCGCCTCTAAGACTCCCAAGCGGAGTAGATCCACTACTAAACGCGACTTGTGAACATCAAGAACCAGAACCGAACCACGAACATTGAAACCCGAAATGACGACCGAACCCTCAAGAATTGAATATCGAAGCGCCCAAACCACATACAGTCCACTGAACCCGGAGGGATTTACCTGAGCTTGAATTCCTCCCCAACACCTATAATATACGATAAATGTTAGTAACAATTATTTATCAGACAGACTCATTGCTATGTCATCCAATTAGAAACCACCAAATATATATACAGGGAGATTGTTAACTAATAGGAATCGTAATAAAAAGAAACATTTCAAAGGACGTTCCTAATTATTGCGATAAAATAACTTATTTATTACCCACTATTATCACATCCAATTCTTACAATGTAAACAGATATACACGCATATTATTTCCACCAAGAAAACAGGATATTGAATGGTAATATCTTACATGGTATCGAACGTATTAATTCACTTGTATTTAGTTAAAACACAGGTTGTAGGTGTTTTCTAATTAGACCCGTTTACCGGTTAAATGCTTGGGTAAAATGTTAACTAAGTATTGCATACACTTTCAAAACGTTGAAATAGTTCTAGTGTGTATATCTACATACTTAAGATCGTTCTCAATACACTATCTATAGTATTGACTGAATCGAGAATCTGAAGTGGCAATGGGCGAAGCGGCAAATGAGGTTGGGGGCCGAAGGTGCTGGATTTGCGACCCTGCACCGTACAGCGCATTGGTCTCATTGGTCTAACTGCCTCATTGGTCTAGTGGTTAGCATGTTCGACTACAGAGATGAGGTCCTGGGTTCGAGTCCCGGGTCGGGCCAATTCAAAAATCAATATTGAGTTTTCTATTAAGATTTTCTCAATATTTCCCCGAAGTTGGGAAATTGGCTGTGTGATCCACCCCCGTGCCTCGGAGAGCACGTTAAGCCGTCGGTCCTGCGCCTGACCTCTCTCCGGTCGTGTCGGATTCCCATCACATCGGACTATGAGAGAGTGAAGGAATAGAGAGTACACTTGTGTACTACGCCTGCCAATCCGCAATGGAGCAGCTTGGTGGGTCTATGCTCTAAAAACCCTCGCTCCTCGGAGCGAGGAGGCCTGTGCCCAGCAGTGGGACGTTAAATGGCTGCTTCTTTTTTTTTTTACCGGACAGCGCTGTTTAGACAGACCTCTCACAAGGCGGACCGATGATATAAAGAAGGTCGTCGGTAGCTGCTAGACCCAGACGGCGCAAGATCGGGCCTTGTGGACGTCATTACGTGAGACCTATGTCCAGCACAGGATGTCCATCGGTTAAAGCGACGACGACGACTATTGACTGCCTCATTAGTCTAGTGGTTATCATGTTCGATGTACAGACATGAGGTTCTCGGCTCGAGTCTCGGGTTGGGCCAATTCGAAATTGATATTGAATTTTCGGAGTTGGCGGTGTGTTCCACCCCTGTGCCCTGATCTCTCTCCGGTCGTGTCAAATTGCCGTCACTTCGGATTATGAGAGTGAAGGAATACAGAATACACTTGTGTACTACGCCAATCCGCAGTGGAGCAGTGTGGTGGGTCTTTGCTCTAAAACCCTCTCTCATATGAGTAAGGAGGTCTGTGCCCTGCAGTAGGGCGTGGGCTGCTATTTACTTTAAATAGTGTCCTTCAGTTTTATTATTATAAAATATTATTTATACAAATAGACTCAATAAGCTATTTTGAATCGCCATTTTATCTATACAGGGTGATTTGGTATGATGGGTCTAAAATGAAAGGTAAAGGTGAAGATCATTTATCTGTTTACGTAAAAATGTTATTTTCAAAATCTAGTGTAAAAAATATTTAAATATAAAATCTATACCGTCAAATGTTAGCGATGAATCGTAATATGACATTAGATGAGATCAGACCGCCCCTAACTCTTATTTATAGAAAATGGCGTGTTTGCGCGAACAAGTGTTTCTTAGCAATTTCTTTCAATTTGATACGAAGTTTCAAAATCAGGCTGTATAATGTGCTTTTTATACACAACAAGCAGTTCTTTGCCACACCCATCGCCAGTCAGAAGCTGTGGCACCGCTTTTGAAATGTATAATATCTTCTAAAATATTAACTCTTAAGGGAGTTTTGATCTACATGAAATATACTACTTATGTAGTTTATTTGGTCTGACAAAGAATGATACTGTATTTCATAAAATAGCTTCGTAAATATCACATATTTTTTTGTAAAATATAAAAGATAAAAATCGTTACTGTGGGGTCATCTTTTTGAAATAAGTAGATACAATCGCTGACTCTTTTATCGATCTTTTTAAGATATGAGGTTTAGTCAGCGTTTGTGATTTAAACGAAAATATGTTTATTACATCACATTAGACATCTCAAAATTTTTGGTCTTTTCCGTACTATGTATGTATTATATATAGAAACCTTCCTCTTGAATCACTATATCTATTTCAGAAAACTAAAATAAAATCTCTTGGTTATTTTAAAAGATGCAAGCGAAAAGCAACTTCATTTTATACAATACTAGCGGACCCGACAGACTTCGTTCTGTCAAAAATATTTGGTACGTGGCAGTTTTTTGGTTCTACTTATTTTATAGTCTGCGCAAAAAAATACATACATATATAGCATCACGCCTCATTCCCATAAGGATAGGCAGAGACAACATCCTTCCACTTGCCACGATCCTTGCATATCTCCTTCGCTTCTTTTATTCTCATTAAACCTTTCATACACGTTCGTCGGGTTAGAGTACTCTTGACTTGGCCCTTATTAAAAATGTCCTGGATTGATCCAGAAAATGTACGCCTTGGTCTTCCCCTTCAAACTTTCCCATTCTTTATTGACTCATAAATCCTTTTTGTCAGTCTCCTTTCGTTCATTCTCTCTACATGCCCAAACCATCTAAGCATTCTCAATTTTTGTCGCTACATCTTCTTTTGAACCACAACGTTCTCTCATCACACTATTTCTTACTTCTCAATGCTCTCATTTATTTTATATTACAAAAATTATGTTAAATAGCAATAAAGTCCATATTGACCCTATACTTTTGTAAGAAGACGTTTGGGAAAAAGAAAGGGGGCTGTTTTTAGGGTTTTCCCGGCAGTTATTCGAATTTTTCTTGCCGTAAAAATCATCCTTGGACTTGGACGAAAATTAAAAAAGAAGAATTGGAAAAATTTGTCCATACGTTGTTGAGTTATGCGCTTACCAACACATTTTTATATTATAAAGAAGGCAAATATTTTATTATCTGTATAGATTTTTTAAAAATCAATATACAAATTAATAGTCTTATAAAAAAAAATACGTATCCAGGTGTGTGGCACTGTAGTTAGGATACAAAGTGGTCGCGGTCCAGTTGGTCGTATTATGAAGTGTTCATGCAACGATCCTGATTGCTATACGGTAGCTTTAGTGCGGGATAATAGTTATTTCGAGTTATCGATAAATATAACCATAAAACCTGAACCCGCGACTTCGCCTGCGTTGAATGTTATTTTCAATGGTTTGAATGGGTAGCATTTTCATTAAGTTTAGGCAAATTGCTTTACATATCAATAAGTTATATATAAATACTTCAATGAGTTATTTGATGTGTATTACTGCAAAGAGCTTATAGCCCTTTTTCTGGCTCTAGATTATCGCTATCGTCGTCGTCGTCGTCGTCGCTTCAACCGATGGACGTCCACTGCTGGACATAGGTCTCACGTAATGACGTCCAAAAGGCCCGATCTTCCGCCGCCTGGCTCCAGCGGCTACCGGCGACCCTCCTTATACTATCGGTCCACCTTGTGGGGGGATCTGCCTACACTGCGGCGTCCGGTGCGGGGTCGCCACTCCAGTACCTTCGGCCCCCAACGTCCATCGGTCCTTCGGACTATGTGCCCCGCCCATTGCCACTTCAGGTTCGCGATTCGCAGAACTATGTCGGTGGCTTTGGTTCTACTACGGATCTCTTCATTTCTTATTCGATCACGTAGAGAAACTCCGAGCATAGCCCTCTCCATTGTACGGTGAGTGACTCTGAGCTTCCGCGTGAAGCCCGTAGTCAGCAACCACGTATCAGAACCGTAGGTCATCGTGGTCATGATGACCTACGATTATCGCTATACCAAATTTCAATCAATTCCGTAAAATCCGTTCTTAGCTGACCTCTACTCGTCAAAAGATATTTTTTCTACCACATTTTGAGTCTCTACGCTTTATGGTTCCAGAGATATCGTGATGAGTCAATAGCTAACAGCCCCGCAACCCCTTTTGCGAGTGGAATTTCGTAAAATCCGTTTTTAGCTGACCTCTACTTGTCAAAAGGAATATTTCTACCATATTTGGTGTCTTTACGCTTTATGGTTCCAGAAATATCATGATGAGTCAATAGCTAACACATCCGCAACCCCCCTTGCGAGTGGAATTTCGTAAAATCCGTTCTTAGCTGACCTCTACTCGTCAAAAGGAATAATCCTACCAAATTTCAAGTCTCTACGCCTTATGGTTCTAGAGTTATCTTGATGAGTCAATAGATACCTGGATATCTCTTTAATATATTAAACATATATTTTTAAGAATGTAAAGCGAATACTCGCACCACTGCGCCAGCGAGGCCGTCAAAATGTCGATTGAGTATGTCGATATAATATGGATATAGTCCCACACTAGTATCCTAACAGGGAAATTATCAGTAGCCCTTGCTCGGAGCCTAATTATAGGCAACGAGCCGACTCGCCGACTGCCGACACGCAAGGACGCGCGAAATTACCCCTGACTCGCGGCTCTCAAAATGAACAAATAATATAAAACATATACCTATACCATCTAACACGAAATTCATTAAATAGAAATGAATTTCAATTCATCTTTCAAAAGCTTTGAGTTCCTTAACCAGTCACATAACAGACCTCTCTGATTTTAAGTGAAACTTCTTTAGGCGCATGAGGGTAAAATTTTTACGGATTTGACGGCCTCGCTGGCGCAGTGGTGCGAGTATTCGCTTTGCTAGCGGACGTCCCGGCTTCGATCCTTGGTAGGACGAATTTAGGAAATTGTATTTTCTAATTTGTCTGAGTCAGGACTGGTGGGAGGCTTGGGCCGTGGCTAGTTACCACCCTATCAGCAAAAACGTACAGCCAAACAAAGACATTTGTGTTCCGGTACGATGCTGTGTAGAAACCGTAAGGGGTATATCGCCTCTTAACAGATTAGCGCGCTTCCATCTTAGACTGTATCATCACTTACCATCAGGTGCGATCACAGTCAAGCGCTAATCTGTCAGCAATAAAAAAAAAGGATGAATTATATTATTATATTTTAATGACAATTAAATTCATTATTTTCCTAACATATCTTCCTTTTTCCCCCCTCTCAAAATTGTGGTAAAAATATCAATCGTATCGCATCGTATTGTAATAATCGTAATAAACGAGGCTTAAATCGAAAATTATCGATGTCTAATAAAAATTATAAGGATCAATATTGTAGGAAATGTAATTCCGAACAACTTTAGTTAATGCCATTTTTCGCGTACAGTTGAAGATAATTGAGTAAATAAATAAACAAAAAACCAACCTGAAATCCAAGAAAAAAAATTGCTCTTAAAATATTAATGCAGGTTACTTTTTTCAGCTTATTTAACTGGACTATTTTCGGTGTATTCTCTTGATAAATTTTGACATTACTAACAGACTATTTAAAAATATAAATAAAATAAAAAGTCTTTTTATTTCTTGCAAAATATATAAGAGCAATTAAAAAAATTAGAAAACTTAAAACTAATTGTTATTCTTATTTGGCAAGAACCCCACTATGGGTGAAGGCTTCCTCCAAAGACGCCCACTGATCTCTATCTTGTGCAGTTTCTATCCATCCATGGCCAGCTGTTTTTACTATGTCATCAGCCCATCTCGTAGACGGTCTTCCTCTGCTTCGTTTTCCGATTGGGCCTTTCCACTGAGTCACCCGCTTGGTCCATCGCTCATCTTTCAATCTTGCCAAATGGCGTGCCCATTTCCATTTTAGTTTCCGGGCTTGATTTAAAGTGTCAGTGGCTTTTGACATATTTCTTATGTTTGTATGTCTTCGCCTCAACCGATGGACGTCCACTGCTGGACAAGGCAGACAAGGCCCGATCTTGCGCCGCCTGGCTCCAGCGGCTACCGGCGACCCTCCTTATATCGTTGGTCCACCTTGTGGGGGGTCTTCCTACACTACGTCGTCCGGTGCGGGGTCGCCATTCCAGCACCTTCCGGCCATAAGGTCCATCGGTTCGTCGGACTATGTGCCCCGCCCATTGCCACTTCAGGTTCGCGATTCGTAGGGCTATGTCGGTGACTTTTGTTCTGCTACGGATCTCGTCATTTCTGATTTGATCGCGTAGAGAAACTCCGAGCATAGCCCTCTCCATCCCACGCTGAGTGACTCTGAGCTTCCGAATGAGGCCCATAGTCAGCGACCACGTATGTCTTATTTTCTGAATTTTCCTTATTTTTATCATACTTCTTTCTAATCGCCTTTGGCATGTGATAATTTTTCTTTATCTTTTCTGTGTATTTCCACGTTTGCCAGGCATATTTTAGGCATGTTAAGAGGCAGCTCGACGTAACTTTACTTTTAATTTTGATAGGCATATTGCTCTTGAAGACTTCCTTCAAGCTCCAGTATTTGTTCCAGGTCAATTGGTACCCACGCGTTTCTGACAAACCAATTATATCCCAGTTTATATTTTGTATAGCTTCTTCTAGTTCTAATAGACGTCCATGTGATGATAGAGTTCGCACGTTGTGTGTTAATATATTCATTTTATTAGTTTTTCTATCGATACGTTATGAAAACATCACTCCAAAATCTTAACTTATTCCCATTTAATACTACAATTTTATTCCACAATTCGATAACAAATAATATCTAGATATATTAAACTCTTCGTAATACTGTCCTTGAAGTTTGAAGCTAAGTGACTAACACTATTCTTGCCTTTTAAAAGAGATAATAGTCCAACCTTATCTCTATCTNCATAGACCCACCACGCTGCTCCACTGCCGATTGGCAGGCATAGTACACAGTGCACTCTCTACTCCTTCACTCTTATAGTCCAATGTGACGGTAATCTGACACGATCGGAGAGAGATCAGGCGCAGGACCGACGGCTTAACGTGCTCTCCGAGGCACGGGCAAATATTGAGAAAATCTTAATAAAAAACTCAATATTGATTTTTTAACTGGCCCAATTATAATTTTCATAAATTCTCTTTTCTAAATTTTTCTAATTTAAAAACAAAATTTAATTGATAATTTCTAATATTGACAAAAAGCACGTGACTTTCCTTATTTTTATCATACTTCTTTCTAATCCCCTTTGGCATGTGATAATTTTTTCTTTATCCTTTCTGTGTATTTCCACGTTTGACAGGCATATGTTTGGCATGGTAAGAGGCAGCTCGACATAACTTTACTTTTAATTTTGATAGGCATATTGCTCTTGAAGACTTCCTTCAAGCTCCAGTATTTGTTCCAGGTCAATTGGTACCCATGCGTTTCAGACAAACCAATTATATCCCAGTTTATATTTTGTATAGCTTCTAGTTCTAATAGACGTCCATGTGATGATAGAGTTCGCACTTTGTGTGTTAATATATTCATTTTATTACTTTTTCTATCGATTAGTATTTTTGTATTTAGTTTCTTTGGAGGGTTTTGGTCGTACTCTTCCACGGTGACCACACGGTGAACAGGCTATTTAACTGATTGTTATTATAAATAGACGCTTGAATATTATTTTATCGACAGTTTTTCCCGTTAAAAATTTAATAGCGATTCAAAAAACATCGTTAGCATATTACTAAAAATTGATTGCTTCATACAAAAGATAATTTTAGGTTCTCTCAGTTGAAATCGATCGTTCGCAGAAAACAATTACGTCCGCACAATTTGGCCCGTGCCATAACAATATGCTCGTACAAAAATGTATAATTTGTTCGGCACCAATTTGATTCTTAGAAACGGACGGAATATCGTATACTAGCTTGCCCACGCAACTTTTCCTACGAGAGAGAGAAAGAGAGAGCGAGAAATGTAAACAGCGAGAAGAACTTTTATCATAACAAAATTGGTATTCGCCGGGAACTGCATTCAAGCACCCCGGCTGACAGTTATATCTTCAGACAAGAGAGTGGGACTCGTAGCAGTACATAATACCCACTAAAACCAAGCGATGCTCTCCACATTCTTATCTGGGACATCAGAAGTTCCATGGGGACATTTTGCTCTGGGACTCTGCTACCACAATCAATCAAAGGGATAGAAAACTAGCAAAAGCACGTCTTTGGAGGTCTGGTCTCATCTTTTGGCTAGAGGAAGCCTCTCCTTTGGCTTTTTTCTTCTCTTTCCAATCAACTTCGCTGCTGAGTATATACCAAAGTATATCAGAGAGTGCCAATGGGGACTCCAAGTCGAGTATTCTACCAAGGTGTATTGTACAGGAGCACCACACTCACGGCAAGCGGATGACACTTTATGATCAACAATCTGGTGCAGGTACTGGCCAAAGTTGTTGTACCCAGTTAGTACGTTTTTAGTCGTACACTCCTAATGCAGTGGACGTGGTCATGGGTGTTCATTTGTGATGGTGGCGGCTTGTGTGAGATTTCTCCATCTATCTCTTATAGGTGAACCGGCCGTGAGAACGTTGACTTTTCCTCCAATCATTCCGAGGAGCTTTCATTTGTGGTTACATGACCAAACATTTTTATATCCGCCAATCGGGAAAATTGCTTGCGCCAGTCTAAACGAGAAGGATTAATAGTTTCTACCGGAGCACAATGGTTTTTACCGGAACACAATAGTTTCTACTGGTTAACAATAGTCTCTACCGGAACACAATACAATAGTCTTTACCGGAGCACAATAGTCTGTACCGGAACACAATAGTCTGTACCGGAACACAATAGTTTCTACTGGATATCAAGAAACTCTTTTGGAATACAATACAATAGTCTCTACCGGAGCACAATAGTCTCTAGCGGAACATAGTAGTTTCTAGTGAAATAGAATAGTTTCTGCCGGAATGTAGTAGTTTCTACTCGAAAATAATGATCTCTAACGGAACTGAATGATCTCTACCGGAACACAATGGTTTCTAGCGGAACGGAATAGCTTCTACCGGAGCTCAAACAATTTTATATTAACCGATCGAGAAAATGACTTGCGCTACTCTAAACAAGAGGGATTCGTGTCCCTTGATAACCACATGGTGGGGACGTATCGCTTCCACAGTGGCTATACCCAAGAATGGTTAACCATAAATGGACTTTTTGGAACTATTTAAAGGGAGAAGTTCCTTAAATATTTATTTAAAAAAAAGTTTATTTCGTTATGTAGATTGTGGTAACATACAAAAGGTTAGATAGTCCTTTTAAGGATGGACGTCACCCCTGTGGCATAAGACTCCGCTCTTCTTCAACAAAACCTTTAGATATAAGAATAATGTATGAGTGCCTATGACTTCCACACATGCACGCTTGTGTGCATGTGTTAGCGTGTGCGTGTACGTTTATGAGCTTGCATGTGTGTTAGTCAGATTAGTTGAAGCGTTTCCGTTTCATCGTAGATGAGGGTATTACCCATGAATTATTCAGCCAATAGAAAAAAGAAAGTAGACTAAATACAGAACGTACTAGCTAAGATAAAATTAAAAAAGAAACAAAATTATCTATGATATCCTCGTTAATGTTGCAGTCAGATGACTGTAGCGCTGATTTTCAGGCATAACCCATAACCATAATAACTTTAGCCTTTTTCTATTAATAAAAAATTGCGTTTTTCAATTTGTAATCTCATCAGTCTAAGTTGAAAGCGCGCTAAGCTGTTAAGAGGTCATTTACCTCTTATATATTCTATAAAAAATGGTACTAGAACGTTAGTAACTTGTTTGGCGTTACATCTTTGCTGATAGGTTGGTAACCAGCCATGGCCGAAGTCTTCCACTAGCCCAAAATCAAAATCTTAAAAAATGCAATTATCAAAATTTTCCATCAAATTCATTATTAGATTTTGATGATTTGTTTTCCTTTATGCTATTCCTACTAAGGTCTTTTTATTTTAATTCCATTTTAAATTAAAAATATATTAAATTTTCAAATGGTAAGTATTAGTTGAATTGTCAACTAAGTTACATTAAGTGTACACAGACGAAGGTACGTGGTTTTATCATTTCCATTCGGTAAATACCCTTTTAAAGTATTATCAAGTGAGATCAAAGTTGAAAGAATTAATAAAAAAACAAACACAATGTCGTTTACATGAATCTCAAACGAAAAACTCAGTCTTTGAATGCGTGTAAGTTAGTAAGTTTTTGTCATGTTATGGGAGACAGAACAATGATGGGACTTTAAAGCCTATGACGATAAGTGACGCTTGTTTCGTAAATTATAACTAATAATACTTTGAATGGGAAAATATTTTTAAAAGTAATACGCTTTTAAATTTGATTTAGTTTAATGAAGATGTCTATCTGTGATTTCTAAAGGAAGGTGAAGGAAAACAAAGTGAGGAAACCTGCTTGTGCCAGGAGTAATCCTGGATTAATGTGTAGACTGCAAAGCTGTGGTGGAACAGCGTGGTAAGTCTACACTCTAAGTCCCTCTCTCCTACGAGCGAGGAGACCTGTGCCTATCAGTGGGACGTTAATAGGCCACTTAACAGATTATTGCAAAAAAGTGCCAAATGTTGCCATTACCTTTTTATTTAATTAACATCAACAATCCATTACATTTATCGCACCATTGAACGCAACATATAATCACTATGAAATACAAATCAATTATTTATTGCTCAAATAACGAAATACAGTTGTTTATGTAAATAGCTTTTGATTGGCAATATCTTTGTTATTTTTTGTCCGTTGATATTAAATTGTTGTTTCGCATTATTTTATTGCAATCTGAAGAAATTCTAATTAATATGCAAATGGAGAGATGACGTATTAAAGGCATTTGATATATTCTTTATTATCGTCATAAATGTGAAACAATTATTGATTTGTAACTTATCTGATGGTAAGTGATAGTACTGTCTAAAAAGCACGCTACAGTGTTTACATCTTAAGGGATTTTAGACAGCATCTTGATGATAAGAGTGTTTGGTAAATAGACCTGGTCGAAGCATCATACTAGTCCAGAATTCGAAAATGCATTTTCCCAAATATTACCTCCCCAAAATCGAATCCAAGACCTTTAACCAGCGAGGCTGTCATTTTACTAACTTTATCGTAGGTGATATGATCGGTTATCATTAGCTAATTACTATTATAAAAAAAAACAAATATAAATTTCACCCTTTAAGAGTTTCTACTGGAATACAATGGTCTCTATCGAAACACAATAGTTTCCAGCGGAATAGGATAGTTTCTACTGGAACACAATAGTTTCTACTGGATCACAATAGTTTCTACTGGGACAGAATAGTTTCTGCCGGGACAACAGTAGCTTCTATCGAATCACGATAGTTTCTATCGGAAAATAATGGTTCCAAGTGGACCAAAATGGTCTCTACCAGTACAAAATGGTTTCTTCTGGATTACAATAGTTTCTACTGGAACACAATGCTTTTTTATAATTACGACAGACAAACGAGCGGGCGGGTCACCTGATGGAAAGTGATCACTGGCGCCCATGGACACCAGCAGCACCAGGGGAGTTGCCGATACAATGCCGGCCCAGAAGATGGAAGTTCAATAATCTCTTAAACATTTGCATGTGGGTTCCACATTTTGCAACCGACCAAAGCAAAATGGACCACACCGAGCCGTTGAAGAGTACCATTCATCCAAAGTATATGGGTGATATTTAATTGATCGATCGTAGAATTGTGTCGGCGACACTAACTTGAACAGTTACTCTGAACACTTCCGATAATAGACTCTCTAGATAACACAGGGAACTAATTCGTTCGTCTGTGGTCTAGAGCATTCAATTTATTGGCCAGTTGTGGGTTGCCGACAACTCTAATTGCAGGACTTTGAATTCGTTCAAATGGAAGGAGTTGGGTTGCACCAGTCCAAAAGTAGTCTAAATGTGATCGAATTTGGGCTTTATACAAAAGTAACCAATTCGTGTTCGACTACATGAGGTCCTGGGTTCGAGTCCCGGGTCAGGCCAATTCAAAAATCAATATTGAGTTTTCTATTAAGTTTTTCTCAATATTTGCTCGAAGTTGGGAAGTCAGCGTGATCCAACCTCGTGCCTCGGAGAGCATCTTAAGCCGTCGGCCCTACGCCTGATCTCTCTCCGATCGTGTCGGAGTCCTTTCACATCGGACTATGAGAGTGAAGATAGAGAGTGCACTTGTGTACTATGCCTGCCAATCCGCAGTGGAGCAGGGTGGTGGGTCTATGCTCTAAAAACCCTGTCTCATACGAGGGAGGAGGCCTGTGCCCAGTAGTGGGACGTTAACTTACCTTACCTTTAACTGATTTTTGGCTGTGAAGAATCGTTTAGTTCTGGTGCCACACTGGTGTTTAAAAATGTTTATAAACATTAGCTAACAAACATTTCACAAAGATAAAAATGTTTTCATGTTAGGTAATGTTAGTAAATATTTCTAAACAAAATCATTATTAAACTGCGAGCCGATGCCATTTATTCAAGTGTTATAAACATTTTAATCAGTATAGGAGCACTAAAAAATCTAACAATTTCTAACATTAAACACTCCAAATTATTCTGAACAGAAAACTCTCTATCGAAACGCGCTATATACTTTATTTTGTGGGTGTTGAATAAGATAAAGCAACTGACTCACTAAAAATAACATAAAGTCATAGTTTTATTGAATAAGAATGCCTTCAAACGGTATTGTAATATGATTGCTCATTACAAATGGATTACGAGGGTCGATTGTTAACCGCGAATCATCCCATATTACCACAAACCACACAACGGATAACTGTCACGTTAATGGCTTATTGTATAAGTATAAGCGATTTTGAATTATGTGATATGTATTTAAGAAGTCGTGTTCTATATATATAAAATTATATATCTACATCACGAAATCTCTAAAACTTAATGCTCCATTGACTTAAAATACTACATATATATCCCTTTCACGACGTAAAATTTCCCCAACATAGAGTTGGTGTATATTAGGGTAAAACGATCGCTTACAGTAATATCTCCGAAACTATGGCCTCGATATACTCTTAGAAATCTGTAAATCCTATAAATCCTATAAAATACCATATATATAATTGTTTAATAGAAAAAACTTTACTTCTTAAACTTAAAAGAAGCATAAGTAAAATGGAACGTTAACGAGATAGATGAACCAACAAATATATGTAAACAAACAATGATACAGTACTTATTAAAGGTTTTACAAAGATAAAAGTCAATATTTTGCTGGAACCTCAATCAACCTGTTCTCCATTGTCTTTTTCCTAAAATGAAAGTAAATGAAGTTGCTCCTTATGTATCAGCTATCGGCCAGTGAAAGTCCCTTCAAAATCAGTGCAGTTGTTTCAGAGATTAGCGCGAACAAACATACGAGAAAATAGAAAAAAGTACCGTATATACTTTCATGTGTTACTTCAATTTAACTTATTTGTATATATACGTATTAAGGATGTGCGAATATCCTTCGAATATCACTATTCGATACGAAACTCGAAATTTCACGAATAATTCGCAAATTAATGAAATATCTCTGAGTTTTCAATTGTTTTTATTTAAATAATTAAAATAGAAATATTCGACTCACAAATAATTTACTTTTAGTTTAAAAAATATTTAATAATACTTCGGCTGAAAGTGACAGATTACTATCCACTATTGTATCTGTTAAACGAACTTCATTATCGCCAGTTTCAATTATCGTATTTATTGTTTTTAAACCTAAATTTGTAGCAAATTATCAAATGTTATGTTTAGAATGATATTATTTATGTTATTACATTCTCTTGACAATAAAATAAACTCTATTAATTGTTCTATTTGTGTAAATACACTGCCTCATTGGTCTAGTTGTTAGTATGTTCGACTACAGACATGAGGGTTCGAGCCCCGAGTCGGGCCAATTTAAAAATCAATATTGAGTTTTCTATTAAGATTTTCTCAATATTTGCCCGTGCCTAGAAGAGCACGTGAACCCGTCGGTCCTGCGCCTGATCTCTCTCCAATCGTGTCGGACTCCAGTCACATCGGACTATGAGAGTGAAGGGATAGAGAGTGCACTTGTGTACTATGCCTACCAATCCGCAGTGGGGCAGCGTGGTGGGTCTATGCTCTAAAAACCCTCGCTCCTCGGAGTGAGGAGGCCTGTGCCCAGCAGTGGGACGTTAAAAGGGTTATTTACTTTGTGTAAATCTACTCGTATTTCATGGTTTGAATAAAATGTATATAGACTGTTAAATTTATATTTGAATATTGAACATAAGAAACCCTGAATTGAAAATACTAATAATATAATAGTTGACAAATAATTCGGATAAAATTCCAATTATTCGGGAACTTTCGATTTATCCGACTTTACGAATTATTCGATTCAAAACTCGAATCGATTAGTCTGTAAGTTAGCACACAAATCGTTAGCACATCCCTAATAGGTATTAATGTTTTTTTTAATTTACTTATCTATTGTCTAGTTTAATTTTTATTGTAAATAAAATTAGATGAATTATTCATCCAACTCGCTCTTCGCTTTTAAATTAAATTCCACCCTTTGATAATTATCTCCTTGAACATAAAACAATGAAGAAGGAAGCTTTTACCCATGCGGAGCTTATGTGATACACACAGATGTAAAAATATATTTAAAAAAAAATTGTAATTACAATAATTTTTAATTTTGATATGCAAAAGAAAAGCTATCAATTTGATAGGCAATGTAGGTAGGTAACACTGTGAGCCACATTTTTTATTTATCTTACAATATTGGACAAATTTCTCCAGGTTTGCGTTTGACTCTGATCTCGTCTGATGGTAAGCAATGATAAGAACCAAATTCAGATTCATTAACATAATGACAGTTCACTGCGTATATATATTAGAAAACTTGTTGTATGTACATAAAAATATTGACTTTTTTAATAAAAAGAGTGAATGCACCTCATATAACTTAAGAAATAAAAATAAACTTGTTATAAATTCTAGTAGGCTGCGTAAAATTAACAACTCATTTAAGGGTAACTGTATACGTTTCTATAATAAACTCCCACAAGACGTTCTAAAGATGTCAATTAATAAATTCAAAGTCTTTGTTAAAAGAAAGTTGATAGAAAAATCGTATTATAAGTTGCAAGATTACCTAGACGATAGAAACGCCTGGNAGTCTTTGTTAAAAGAAAGCTTATTGAAAAACCATACTATAAGTTGCCAGATTATTTAGAAGATAGGAACGCGTAGGAGTAAACGAATTGATCTAATTTAAATATAATAAACTAATATGATATTGTAATGATAATGTTTAAAAAAAAATACAAAATATCTTTAATACCATCAAATACCATCATCAGTGGTAAATTAGAATTAGTGAGTGGAAAAGAATATATATTTGCCGATTCAAAAGTGCTGTAATAGGCCTAATTGAATAAAGATATTTTGACTTTTGACTTTTTGACTTGAAGATGGAATCGCGTTCACCTGGAAAAAGGATTATATATATATCGTTGTAGTTTTTTTACACAGCATCGTCCCAGAACGCAAGTTTTGGAAGTAATACTTCTTTTTCACGCTAAGGAAAAATGATGTGATTAAATTTTTACGATGCACGCGCACACCGTCACAAAAAACTGACACCCTGAAGTTAGCTATAGTCAAAACGATGATTTTTTTGTCTTTTCTAATTGTAACAAAGCAACTTAGCAGTTAATATAAGAACTAAGTAGCAAATTTAAAATTAAAGATCTTGGTCAAATGAAGCAATGTTCTGGATTAATAGTGAATATGTATAAAAATGTTATAACGATTGATCAAAAACAATATACAGAAATCTTGTTAAAAAGATTTAACATGTCACATTGTAAAACTGTGGAAACTCCTATGGAGATTCATTTAAGAATAGAATAGTTTTTGTGATAAAAAGGTTCCATAAAGACAGTTAATAGGTAATTTAATGTATTTATCTGTCTTAACCAGACCAGACAAAGCTTGCAGTGTATGTTATTTTAGGTTTTTGCAAAGATTTCTATCTTGTCACGCCAAGTATAATTTGTAACTCATGTACATAAGTACACACACACTTTTTTGCTAGACGTCTTTGCTTTAAAGATGGTAACTTGCCACTGATGAAGCCATCTACCAGTCCAGACTCAGACAAATGAGAAAATACAATTTCTTTTATTTCCGTGCCCGGAAAATAAACGAAAAATAAACTTCGTCAAACGTATTTTCTACCAAAATTGAAACAGTATTGAAATAGTTCTTCAACGCAGTGTGTATCTATTAGGAATGTACAGGGAACTTGACATACATGGTATAAACCTGTAAGGTATACGTTGTATTGTTTATAGGAATTGATCGCAATGAACTTAATTATTATAAAAACTTGATTGTATAAAGTTCACTTGAAGTGATTAGAAAAAATACTATAAGTTCCTAGAGTATCTCTTCAAATAAGTATTGACTAGTTAGAAAATTAAATGATTTGTTCACTTTAACTTTAATTACATAAACAGAGCAATATTCAACAACTGAAATGCGAAGAAACGTCGTCTTTTTTTTAAAGACACCTTTTTTAATCAGAAAGTCTCTAAGCTTTGTGTCCCCTAAGTATATTTATGGGCCAGTTAAGAGCATTGCATCTATAGATAAGGGGTCCTCTAAATATTTGATGTTTTAGGGAGTGTAGACTAGATATTTTAGATAATATAGTGTACAATAGCCATAGCCATTGCATTTTTTGTAGATCTTTAAAAGAAATTATCCTGTTATACATTGTTTTTGTTATATCTCTAAGAAATTAGACATTTTTATTGAAAGCTCCCAGGTGACTTGAAGTTTGCACACACTAACAACAATTATCGTTATATTTCAACCAATTTACACAAAACCTTAATAAATTATATACATGAACCTTCCTTAAGAGTTCCTCTATCTATTGGTGAACACGGTATACAAATCCGTTTTCTAGTTTTTGAGTTTACCGCTTACAAAAGACAGATTTGGCAGAGGACTTTGTTACATAATTTATAAGGATTTCCCTAGATTGTCACGTTTTACAATTATACTCAAACGATTTATTTCACTGATTTATATCGAGAGTATTTTTACATAAGGTAAGGTAAGTAGCAGCCCATTAACGTCCCACTGCTGGGCACAGGTCTCCTCACTCATAAGAGAGAGGGTTTTTAGAGCATAGACCCACCACGCTGCTCCACTGCGGATTGGCAGGCATAGTACTCTCTATTCATTCACTTTCATAGCCCGATATGACGGTTATCCGACAAAACCGGAGAGAGATCAGGCGCAGGACCGACAGCTTAACGTGCTCTCTGAGGCACGGGGGTGGATCAAACTGTCAACTTCCCAACTTCGGGCTAATATTAAGAAAATCTTAATAGAAAACTCAATTCCATTTTTGAATTGGCCTGACCCGGGACTTGAACCCAGGACCTCATGTCTGTAGTCGAACATGCTAACCACTAGACCAATGAGGCAGTCATTTTTTTCATTTTTACATATTTATAATTATATATGATGCCGTTACACTGCTGTTTAAAAATGTTTTCAAATGTTAGAAATTGTTACATGTTTTGAGGTCTCCTACATAGATGTTTACAAACATTTATAACACTTCAAAACATGACATCGGCTCGCAGTTTAATAAACAACTTCATTTATAAATATATTCTAACATTTTTTAACGTTGTTATCAAATGTCTACTAACGTTTATAAACATATTTAAACAGCCGTGTGGCAGCACCATTATAATTCCCAAATAATATATTAAGATAAGAAATCACTTTATGGTTAATTGTAAATACTATATAATTTCGAAACCATTTAATGATAAAACAAAAAAGAAACAATTACAATATTGTAAACTGCTTTGTGTGAGTCAATAAATAAATGATTAGCCATCTCAGTAGATACCTTTTGAGTTCTTCTTGTAGATTCTTCTTTTTTGATAGATGAAAACCATATTGAGCTATGGCATCAGGAAACTCACGGGTAATAATATAACTCCTGTGAATTCTCCCAGTGCCAAGACCCACTATGTTATAGCTTCGTCTCTTCTTTAATCTTCATACACTTTTAAGTCACTTTTTTGCAAGTATGGTGTGTACAATTTCCTATGATTGACTTAACGGGAATCAAACAGAAGTTCTCTAATCTCAAAACAAACATAACACCAGAGATTACATTATACGATTCATATTCCTGACAATAATCAAAACTATAACATATCGTCTGCGTGAAAGTGTTTTTGGGTAGCATTTTCAATAATTAAGGTTAATTATTTTACAAATACTTTAATAACCTAATGCGGTGTTTCACTGCAAAGTGTTTATAGTCCTTTCTGAGGCTCTAGACTATCTGTATCTTATTGAGACAGAGTTACTTTCACATTTGTAATATTAGTGAGCATTGTTATTTTACAACGTTGAGGGTAAAACTTTGACTGTCATATTTATTTATAATGAATCAACGCTTTTAAAAATATATTTCCAGCTTCTGGCTTTAAACCCTTTTCGATTTAAAACTACCCTATATCCTTTCTCAGGCATTATTCTCTCTGTGTACCAAGTTCCATTTAAATTGACTTTTCCTTTAGCTACAAATCAAAATGTTTTGAGAAAAACCTGTCTACTAGTCAGAAGAGATAGTCTTAAATAATCCGTAGCTTAAAAACTACTGGTTCAATGCGTAATCTCCGTTAAATCTCATCTCATAGATGCAAAAAGCCACTGTTCATTACGCGTTCATTTTTTACCGCTATCACACAAAATGGTCAACCGCAAATTTCCGTATCATTGAGTTAACTGTACTTTTAATCTTATACAAGGTGTTAGTAGACCGCTCCCGAAAACGAAGACAGATGATAGTACTAATGACAGCTTTCAACATCAAAAAATCAAATCAAAAATATCTTTATCCCAGTAGGCATATTTTGAATCGCCAAATTATATTCTTTTCCACACTCTGATTCTAATATACGTCTGATGATGGTACTCAAGAACGGCTTAAAATCTAAAGTTACGAGAGTTCCTTCGCGCCCTGATCTGAGAAGAGCCCACNTGCAGCCAACTAGAATTTATATCAAGTTTGTTTTGGTTTCGTAAGTTATAAGATGTACATTCATTCTTATAATTAAAAGAGTCAATGTTTATGTACATACAACAAGTTTTCTAATATATATACGCAGTAAACTGTTTAATGATGGGATGGAAAAAAATCGATCCTGATGTTTTCTTTCAATAGCGTTGACCCAAATTGATAAGGTCGCCCTACTTGTACTATTCTTTTAAGTTTGTTTCGGTGTTACTTGTCTCGTGTTCTACCTATCTATATAATAACGGATTAAATAAGTTTCATCAATCCTTGTTTTTAATAGTTTTAGAGTCGCTCACTAATTTTCAGGTTAAGTAATACTATTTTCATGTTCTTCTTTATTATATTACATACTTTGAATGACTTAAAACACAATACTATCGTAGATTCAAACTAAATTGTCACTAGGCGAACATTGCTTCATTCCCCTGTGCTACCCCTCTTATACAAAATGCCCCACTCAAAAATAATAAGTCCACCAATCACAATCATGTAAAAACGTCGACTTCTTGAATTTGAGAATTTAAGGGACTGCGTTAAACCGGACGTAGTGCATGTAAACGTTTCCCTGATATAAAACATACATATATACATAGCATCACGCCTCATTCCCTTCGGGGTAGGCAGAGACTACTTCCTTCCACTTGCCACGATCCTTGCATATCTCCTTCGCTTCTTTCATTCTCATTAAACCTATCATACAAGTTCGTCGGTTCGTAGTACTCTTGACCTGGCCCTTATTTAAAATGTCCTGGATTTGGTCCATGAACGTTCGCCTTGGTCTTCCCCTTTCAACTTTCGAATTCTGGCAGAGCCCCGCATGCCAGAATTAGAGCAAGCCTATTCTGAGTTCGCCCGGTCCCAGGGCCACCGCTTGTGACTAGGCAAAATGCCCCTAGCTATGAGTCCCTCGGCACGGTACACCTTGAACTGGCCGGAATGGGTAGGAAAATGGAATAAATGGGGGAACGGGTTAAAAGACAGGAACTTTTGAAGGAAGAGAAAGGAAAATATATGGTAGTAGGATATTACTAACTCGGAAGACATGAGAAGATTCAGTAATAGCTCGGGGAGCCGGGGTCGCATACGCGTGTACCATACTATGACTATCGGAGAGATAGACAGTGACGTGTACCCCCTGACTTTTATATATAAAATGACTGATATAAAAACCACCAATAAAACAATCATGATCGCTAACAATAGTTTCGAAGTCTCTATTGCTGGAGCCCCTATTTTATCGAGGCCCTGGAATTCCCCACCAGTCCAAACAAATCAGAAAATAACAATTCCCTAAGCTACCTCTATCGGAAAATAAACCTTGGATATCGCAGCTAGTACTCTTAAAATGAAGCCAACGGCTTTATGTAACAATACAAGCAATATCATTAAAATTAAAGCAATAAGTTATAATAATGGAGTCACGTTTCCGTACATTAAAATAATGCTCGAAATTCCTATAGTCATGACAAATAAACTATACAATAGAAAAGAAATCTTATTACTGAACCGTAAAGTTCAATTTACAATGTCATTTATAATTGTGTTGTTACTCCGGTTGTCATGGTAACGTATTTTTTCAAAGGGACATTATTTGTCCACGTCAACCATGTTTGAATGTCTGAGCTTGTTTTCGTATGCCATATATTTTGTTTGATTTCAAGTGAATTGTTTGTGTAGCTAATGTAATTATATATATTTAATATGTAAATTGTAAGCTGATTGACGTTTTACATTCTTCTTCGTATACCGCAAGTTTTAAAAGGATACTGTTGCTTTACTGCCTCATTGGTCTAGTGGTTAGCATGTTCGACTACAGACACGAGGTCCTGGGTTCGAGTCCCGGGTCGGGCCAATTCAAAAAATGGATATTGAGTTTTCTATTAAGATTTTCTCAATATTTGGCCGAAGTTGGGAAGTTGGAGGTGTGATCCACCCCCGTGCCTCGGAGAGCATGTTAAGCCGTCGGTCGTGCGCCCGATTTCTCTCCGGTTGTGTCGGATTACCTGACGGTAATCCGGTCACATCGGACTATGAGAGTGAAGGAATAGAGAGTACGCTTGTGTACTATGCCTTCCAATCCGCAGTTGAGCAGCGTGGTGGGTCTATGCTCTAAACCCTCTCTCATATGAGTGGGGAAGCCTGTGCCCTGTAGTGAGACGTTAATGGGCTGCTACTTACCTTACTTTACTTTAAAACAATTTCTTTACTTTATGGAGTTATACGTAATAATTACTTATGCATATAGATATATTGCTACTTTGGATGATTAATTAGGACTATAAGAAGCCAGAATAGTCTGTAATTTCTTGCGTCAAATCTGATATTTAAAAACACTTTCCCTTTGAAACTTGTGACGTCGTTCAGAAATCAAATTAAATTTACTTTTAAATTCTATTGAAATTGACAACCAATAATTTCTGATCGCAACTATTATATTTGACGGACTTTGGTGGGAATTTGGGCGTAAATATCGCGGTTTTTTTATTATGAATTAAGCTATTTTATTATTGTCTAGTTAGTTACTAACAAAAAGTCAAATCAGAGACGACGAAAGAAACATCAGAAGTGGGATCAACATCTAAATATGCTCTCGGGGATATAGCACAGATAACTTGTTATGAGAAATACCCTTAACGAAATTTTAGCTAGATACATTATATATCAATCTAAAGGAGCAGTTAAATTTTAAAAACTCTAGACTGTCTACCAATTATTTGTATACCAAATATAATTTAAATCGGTTCAGTAGTTTTGTCTTAAAAGCTTCATAGATTGACAGAGTTACTTTCGCATTTATAATATTAGTAAGGATTATTATTTTATACCCTTCCGGGTAAAGCTTTTAAAAAGCTTTCAATGGCATGTGTCTACAGACAATGTTCTTTTGCTTCTTCTATTAGATTACATTCGTGCACTTTAAAATTGTCACTGTTGCTATCGAAGCTATTACGTGTTTGATACGAATACTCTACAATGGTTTAACAGTTGTTTGAGTAATCGAACTCTGTACGGTGCATGAAGATGGAAAGAGAAATACTTTATCTGTTAGGGAAATGACAAGGGGTGTCCCACAGGGATCCATACTGGGACCTAAATTGTTTATTTTATTCAGCGCTGATGTAACAAAGAACATTAAACACTGTAGGTTTCATCTATACGCCGATGACCTGCAGCTATACTATTCCTCCTACCTAATCGAATATGATGCCGCAGTTAGTAAAATGAATGAAGACCTAAACAGAATAGCAGTGAAGTAATAATTCACTAGTTCCAAATCCCTATAAATCAAAATTAATGTTCTACAACACACGACATTATGTTGAGCTGTAAACCCTTTCAAGGTGGTGTTACAGACAGTAATCTATATATGTATAAGAAATATCCAGGTATCTATTGACTCATCACGATATCTCTGGAACCATATGACGTAGAGACTTGAAATTTTGTAGGAATATTCCTTTTTCCGAGAAGAGGTCAGCTAAGAACCGATATTACGAAATTCCACCCGAAAGTTGGGATTCGGGGGTGTTAATTAAACTATATCTTTAATGATATGTAAAACTTGGTCAGAATTTTTTTTACATAATAATACTTAACCTGAAAAAGGACTATAAGCTATTTGCTGAAATACTCAGCAAATAACTGATTGAAGTATATATACGTTATATTAATGAAAATGCTCCCCAAAAAACATTCCTAGTCCAACAGCTAGTACTAAATATAAGAATGCTGTTTATTACACCATTTTCGAATCAATAGCCTATAAAATAGGTTCCAAGCTGGCTAGCTAGAAAAATGACGATACTTCTACCTCTTACAACCCTTAATTCGTATTCAAAACTAACCAATGTGCTTTCTTAGGCTTCAAACAATTTGTGTATCAAATTTTATTTAAATCAATTCAGTAGTTTTGGTGTTTAACCGCGTTAGACAGTTACTTTAGCATTCATAATATTAGTAAGGTTTTTCACGTAAAGTCACACATAGATGTAGGATCAAGGCCTAAATACAAACCCTCGCTTTCATTGGAGTCAAAACAGAGTGACGCAAATAATTTCCGGTCTTTGTAACAACAAAGGGGACGTGGGGGATCAAATGGCCTAGTTTATGGGTCACCTGACACACCCAGGGCGGGAAGGGGTGTTAACCTATTCGACAAGGGATGGTGGATAATTTTATGTACGCTATCCGTGATTTTTAACACGCGATCCGCGTTTTAGTAAGTCATTTTACGTGTTAAAAGAGTTTATATTGTTATTTTTGAAGTAAAACTTCTTTAGGAGCACGAGGGTGAAATTTTTACGAAAAACGCGTGATTAGCGTTACAAAGATGTGCAGCGTTTTTAATTTGTCACTCGTCATTTAAAAATCTAATACACTATTTTTCATACATTCTCTTTTATAAATTTGAAATGGAAGAACCAAAATTTTATTTAAAAGTTTTTTATATTGACAAAAAACACGCATCATTTATTTAAAATTGGTCATTTGAGATTTCAATAAATTATCTATATTATTTTCGACGCTTTTAATATTTTAATGACAATTAAATTCGTAACTTAGTTTTCTTTTCCCCTCCCTGTAAGTCTTGGAAATTTAAAGTGTTACATTTTTATAAATATAAACAAGACTTTGTACGCACGCACTCTTAACTTCTTTGTCATGATACACGTAATTCTGAAACTAGTCATTTAAAAAGATGCGTGTCAAGACACGTTATTTATTATTTTTTATACATCAAGATGTATAAAAAATAATCAATAACATGTGACCACCGACCGTTAACTGTTCTCACGGTATCCACCCTCGTATTTAATTAAATAATATGGTATGCACCCTAACAGCTATGAACCTGGGAAACAATCCAATACGGTCCCTTCTTATTACATACTAGCTAAACTCTACCACATTTCAACGGATCTACAAAAAAATCATACAAAATGTATAAAAAAACTACCTCTTTGGTGGTAGTGGTTAGCATGTTCCGACTACAGACATGAGGTCCTGGTTTCGAGTTCCTGATCGGGTGAATTCAAAACCAATATTGAGGTTTCTATTAGATTTTCTCAATATTTACCCGAAATTGGGAAAAATTTGGCGTTGTGATCTACCCCCGTGCCTCGCAGAGCACGTTAAGCCGTCGGTCCTGCGCCTGATCTCTCGCCGTTCGTATCGGTTTCCCGTCACATCGGATTAGGAGAGTGAAGGAATAGAGACTGCACTTGTGTACTTTGCCTGCCAATCCGCAGTAGAGCAGCGTGATGGGTCTATGCTCTTAAAACCCTCTCTCATACGAATGAGGAAACCTGTGCCCGGCAGTTAATGGGCAGCCTTTATATAAAGAAAGTTCATATATGAGTGAATTGTTTTTGTTAGTCTCGCTAAAACTCGAGAGTGGCTGGAATGATTTGGTTAATTTTGGTTTTGAATTATTTGTGAAGGTCCAGAGAAGGTTTAAAAGCTAAGTAAATATGAAAAGAATGCTTTTAATATAGTAAAAACAACAATTTCCTTTTCTCTTAAAAACAATTCCTACCTGTGAAACATATAAAGTTTTCCGCGACGCTTAGAAATCGATTAAATTTAAAAGTGCAGGTTTTTGGGTTAAATGTTTTTGGTTTTGAATGTCAAATGTTTCATTTTCGTCCCGTCGTTAAGAAATTAAATTAAATTTGAAAGAATACTCTTCTTCTTTGTGCCAATTGAGCACAGATTATCTCGCCAGTGTCAAGTTTATTTTAGCAGACACAGGAAAGTATTCGGTTTAGAAGAACATCCGAAGTTTATTATTGATTACTTATAAATAGTTAAAATATATTGTAAAAACCACCACCAAATAAAACGGGCAACCCAAAATGAATATATGTATACATATGACTAATAATCATAAACTATTTTATAACTTAATTATATTATGTTTAACACATTTACAATTACTACTAAATACAAGACTTAACAAATATTCTACATTTATAGGACGAGGGATATGTGGAGGGATAACATTATAAGTTGAGTGGGAAAGTTTAGGACAATTAAGAAGGATTAAGGAAACAAAACCTTCGTCTAAACTCTTGTTATTTTTGACATTTGACATTGACAACTAACAATTTTTGATCGCAACTGTAATATTTTACGGACGTTGGCGGGAATCTGGGATTAAATGTGCAATTTTACCAATTTTACACAAGGAAAAGCTGTTAAGGCGAAAAGCTTTCAGTTACCTATGTAATTAAAATCTGGTAAATAGAACAGAGAAATAATAATATAACAGAAAGAAATTTTATGTGAGCTTTTAATATATGGCAGTGTAATTTTTTTTTGTAACTAAATTCAAATAGTCTATATATAAAACAATTGCTGCTCGTTAGTCTCCCTAAAAGTCAAGGGCAGCTAGACTGATTTTGGTTTTGAAATGTGAGTAAAAGGTGAGTAAATATGATAAAAATACTTGGAATATAGTAAAAACAATAATTTCGCTTAGAAACTGTTCTTACTTGTCAACCATTTGATGTTCATTCAGACGTTTAGAAATCAGTTAAATTTAAAAGTCGTTCAGAAATCTAATTAAATTTAAAAATTAAGTATTTTTCTTTAATTTTTTGGTTTCGAATGTCAAACGTTTGATGATCGTCCCGTCGTTCAGAAATCAAATTAAACTTAAACTTAAAAGAATTTGCTATTATTTTGATTTGACATTTGACATTGACAACTATTTTTTTGGCGGGAATCTGGGCGTAAAAGTCGCGTTTTTTTATTAAGAATTCTTTTTGTTCCTTTTAATTTTTGACCACATTTTTTTTATTAAAAATGAAACATTATGCGTTTATCATTCCGCTTATTTATTTACTGATTCTTATTACAATTCTGTAACACATTAATTTGATCTACCTCGTAAGGTTTAAGCGCACAGAAATATGTTTGTTGCGAATCTCATTTCCAATCTTATCTGCACTATAATATGTATGTATTATACATGTAAACCTTTACCTTGAATCACTCTATCTATAGCTGAAAACTAAATTAAAATCCGTTAAATGGTTTAAAAGATATAAGCGAAAAGACAGCGGAAACAACTTCATTTTGTACTATGTAAAATTATAAACACATATATGCAGTAATATGGCTATCCATATATCGTGACAAGGCACTGTTATCTGACAGTCTGCTATTGATTTTTTTTTTTATATACGGCATTGCAGATTGCGTGTGACGGCTATCGATTAGGTTTCCACGAAAATTTCTGCTGGATTTTCCATCGTCTATATATTTAAGAGAGACAGGCTTATGTGGCTTATTGCAATGTGCATTGTCCAACTAAAAATTTGGGATATGTGTATCTTATCAAGTGGAATGCTGTGTCTTTGTTCATAAAGCTTTGTCTTCTCTTTGGGAAGAATACTTTGATGATCAGTGACAATTCAGTCTAGGACAGTAGATCATTGATCTAAAAGGAGACAATCTACCTACGGCATTGCAATTTTTAGGTTTGGTAACACGTCTTTTCTAGTAGAACGGTAATATGTTACCTCACTAGAAACCGCCCCAATGTCCTTATACCTATTTGCCTGAAGCCGGAGCCAGGCCATCTGCTAGAATAATAAGCACTCGCCCCATTACGACAGCGATGTTATCGCAGCATGGTGGGGTTTAGTTAGTAAACTTTATAAAAGAAAGTTATCTGTTAAAGACAAAGCTAAATAGAATAGAAATAACAACATATTAATGTCGTCAGGTTACTGTAAATAATAGAAGGGAACGGCTATATGCCAAAGAATCAGGACCCAATCCGACAGGGCCTTGGTTGAAAGGTGGAAAGAGGACCTCAAGTCTCCAGGTGAAGGTCCGTCAATTCATGGAAGATTGGCATTCCAGGGGGCACGGTACGCTAACGTATAGGTTGGTGCATGTGCTAACTGAAGATGGTTGCTTCGGCAAGTACTGCACCAAATTGTAGAATTTGAAGAGTAGCCTGCTTGCCGCGCATGTGCGTCAGCCGTCGACACGACGCATCAAACAGAAGCAGATTGCCAGTCTTGGGGACCCCAGCGACATATCTTGACATAGCATTGTGGGCGCTATGATTGGCGATGAGTCAGGTTGGTCAGCAGTGATCTCCTGATATCCTGCTGAAGGAGGCACTAAATAGACAAAGGGAGCTTATGGCAGACGCTACTCTCTCTCGCTGGAGGAGAAGGGGCGACAGGAGATGCAGTTTTGCTCACCAGTCGAATAACTACGCGAATTCATTCGGGGCACCAGAACTGAATGCGTCAGTGGACATCTGGACCCCAGTACCTGCATAAAGAGGGTACCGCTGGGCTTTAATGGGTATCCTGGTACAACCAGCTTATATTTTATCTGGCGTGCATAAAGTATTTCCTAGCGAAAGAGCCTATTAATATCCCTTTATTGCAAAAACAAATTGGAGAGAGAGTTTTTAGAGTATAGATCCACCGCGCTGCATCACTGCTGGTTAACAAGCCCCCTAATATATTCCAAATCCGACTACGCGTTTTTAAAATCTAAAATCGACTACGAAGTCCTCAAGGCTATAAATACAGAGTTGATAATTATGTCATGCAGTTTTTAAATAGCCATTATATGTCTTAATAATTCACGTAGTCCAGATATCTGCAGAAAATATAGTTGTTGCGATTGAAAGGTCAAGGCGATGCTTATAACAGGGTGGAGTTGCGCTGGTAATTGGGGAACAATCTACTCATAATTACTTCAAGTCTAGTGGGCATTTCACATTACTTGGATTTAAATGAGATATTTAAAATGTAAGCTTCACTATTGCATAGGTTTGTAGTGCGAAACACTTTATGTATTTCGAAGTAAAACTTGTAAATATATGATATGAACGAGGAAAGGTGTATAACTTTTATACATTGGATCCAACTCATTGTTTTTGCCACTTCAGCTTCGCGATTCGTACGACTATGTAGGTGATTTGGGTACTCCTACGGATCTCGTCATTAGCCATTTAATCACCTAGAGAAACTCCGAGCATAGCTTGATCCATCGCCTGCTGATTGACTCTGAGCTTCCGCATAAGGTCTAAAGTCAATAACTACGTCTCAGACCCGTACATCACCACTGTAATGTTTTAAAACTTTGGTCTTCAAACACTGAGGGATATTGGACGAAAAGATATCCCGTAGTTTCCGGACCGTTGTACAACGGAGTTGGATTCGGCAGATGACCTCCTTTTCGAAATTGGACATACCTAGCTAGACTATATGCCCCAGGTATTTGTATTCAATCTCGGGTACGTCTCAACTTGCATTGATGATTACGGGCTTCGGGGCTTTTGTTCCATTACCCGGGCTAAGCCTCGAGCATCGCGCGGATGATTGGTAATTTATTTTAGTGTCAAATGGGCTGGTTCCCCCCGGCGACTCCAGCGGGCCCATTCTGGTCTAGTCCATTGAGGTCAATCCGGGTGTAGCCACTGCCGGCGTGTCGTCTGAGCTATCATCACCCATGTCGGATGATAGTGACAGCAGAAGCTCAAGAGGTAAGAAGAGCCCAGAGTTTGCCACTCTAGGATGGTGGCTGGCAATCCCATGGAGGTGTGTGTGCGGGGAGTTATCAGTTAGGCGGAACATCCTCTTTGCCAGCTGGCGGACAAACACCTCCACGTTGGGCGTCCTGGTGTTGCGGTGTATTACGTCATTTCCGACGTACCTCGGAGCTCCTACTATCATACGTACGCTCTTGTTCTGCTGGATCTGCAGCCTTCGACTTTGGTACCCTGAGCAGAAAGATTACCAGGCAGGGGCCGCATATGTCAGTCTGGAGCGGACATAGGCTCCGTAGACCTTCAGCTTCGTTTTTGTTGGGAGACTTGAGGCAAAGAGCGGTCATAGCATAGACCGGACCGCCGCAGCCTGGCCCATGGCGTGAGTCACCGTGTCTGCCAGGCGCAGCCCGCGGTCAATGCGGCACCCCAAGTAGCGTACTGTGGTCTGCCACTCTACGTCCTGCCCCCTGATGTTTAGCTGACACTGCGGTGTGTGGCGGCCGAACATGATGGCCGATGTATCTGTATTCGTCAACAATTTAGAATGCTGAGTTCTCAGGGACTGAGTGGGGCACATGGATATTAGGCATAATTTTTATCTTACTCATATTAATTTTTAGGCCCACCTGTAGAGAAACTCGCTGAGATCATCGAGCATTGTATTGAAATCTTCTAGAGTATCTGCCATAATGATCACGTCATCGTCAAAACCTAGATCAGTGATGTACTTGCCGTTGTTGATGTCCAATTAGTTCCACTCCAAGTCTTCCAATGCTGAAGATTACATTTCCCCGTGGAATCACCTGCGTAATATTCAGGCCCGTGGTAATATGTCAACTGTCGTTCTTATCGAATCTATGCCGCCAAATAAGTCAGTTTACTAAATTCCAAACCAATAGGGAATAGTTTAGAATGTAAAAAACACATTCACTATTCAAATATCCCCTTTCCTTTTGAATTTAATACGAGTAAATTTAAGTATGTTTATCCCTTAAATATGAAAGTACCCTTGAGACAACATAACAAGTCTTTTTGCGATGTTGCAATGTATCTAGAGAACATATGCAACGCTATTCAATTTACTTTATAATTTATTTGTAAAGTAAATTGGCTACAAATTACTTTGTGGAGATTATAAGATTTTTAGTCATTTTTGTTTGTTTTATAAAAGTTTATGTATTAATGACATTTGTTTTACTGACTTGATTAGTTACGCATTGACAAAGGATGAATGAAGAATGCAATTAAGCAAATAACCATCCAATTATCCATTAATTACATAATTCTTGAGATATCTTACAAATTACACAGCGCTCTCTTTGAGCAAAACCTGCTGCTGTTCTTAAAGTCTAATTAGAAAACTAGCGACCTGTCCTGGTTTCGTTTGTCTGTTTTATTGTTTGATGAGTGTATTATATAAGATATAAACCGATTCCTCTTTCTGCAGGATGAGATCCTCACAGAAGGAGGCCATTGCTCACCATCCTGACACATCACGAAGTCTGCCACTCTATGAAGCATTGTAAGGTTTTACTTGTTTTATCACACGAGAAAAACATGTCTCAACCTCAATGTTTTTCTTATATATAAGACAGTTTTGGTAATTTATTTTCAAGTTGAAAACGGTGATTAAAATAATGAATAATCTAGTACACTAAAGAAGCGGTTATTTGACAATAAATACTGTGTAATAACTCATAAAGGGGACCCCGATAAAACTTTAACGACTAACAGTTATGTACCCGATGGCGTTTTTATTACGGTCCTTAAATATTTATTCATTAGTAATAAATTAAAACAACTGATTCATGACATTCAAAGTTAGATATTTCGATAGAGGTAAAGCTCAGCTATACTGCTTTTAAGCTCTTTATTCAAGTAGGCTTTTACAACACTTTTGAATCATCATATATAAAAGAACAACGGATTCTAAAGTCCCTTTTTTCCTTATCATCATTACAATATATATTTTTAATTCATTATATTTCGATTAGAGCAATTCATTAACTCCCACGCTTTTCAATCTTCTTAGTAATCCTTCAAATTAGAACGATTTCTCAATTACTTTTTTTTAATAAATAATTTAAATATATTAAGTGACTTCTTTGTAACATCCTCTAGTAGTTTGTTATAGGAACGTATATTCTTGACTGAATTGGCAATTTTATGTAGCTTACTAAAGTTTATAACAATTTTACTTTTATTTCTTAAGTTCCATAAAGTGCATTCACTTTTTTTCGTAAAATTGTCAATATATTTATGTATTTACATCGTGAGAAAGAAAGATGGAGAGAATACACTTTATTGTACAAAACAAACAATACGTGAAATATACACAATAACACTCGAAGATCTCAATACAGTGCGCGATGACCTCAGCAGAGCTTCTCAACAGGTGGGCCTGAAAATGAATATGGATAAGACAAAAATTATGTCTAATATCCATGTACCGCCACACCCAGTCATCGTTGAGAACTCAGCTCGAGTCAGACTCAACTCAAATTGTTGACGAGTACACGTACCTGGGACATATAGTCCAGCTAGGTAGGCCCAATTTCGAGAAGGAGGTTCACCGCCGAATCCAACTAGATTGGGCAGCGTTCGGGAAACTATGCCAGATATTTTCGTCCGACATTCCTCAGTGCCTGAAGACCAAAGTGTTTGAACAGTGCGTGTTGCTAGTGATGACCTACGGTTCTAAGACGTGGTCGCTGACTATGGGCCTCATGCGGAAGGTCAGAGTGACTCAGGGTGCGATGGAGAGGGCTATGCTCGGAGTTTCTCTATGTGATCGAATCAGAAATGAAGAGATCCGTAGTAGAACCAAAGTCACTGATATAGTTCTACGAATCGCGAACCTGAAGTGGCCATGGGCGGGGCACACAGTCCGATTGTTTTACCTCCTAACCGGAGAAAAAGAATTCGTAATCAAAAAAGCGACCTTTACACACAGATTCCCGCCAAAGTCCATCAAATATATTATAGTTGCGATTAAAAAATGTTAATTGACAATGCCAACAACAAATAAAAAAATACCTCAAAAGTATTCTTTTAAATTTAATGTAATTTCTGAATGATGAGACAAACGTCAAACGTTTGACAATCAACACCAAAAAAAATATTTATTATGTTGAGGTCTTTGTAATTATATCATTGAAACGTTTACATGCACTACATTAATGCTATTCCAGAAATTCTCAAATTTAATCAACACTTCTGTTTAGTCGTCGTTTTCACGACGATTGTGATTGGTGGACTTATTATTTTTGAGTGGGGCGTTTGTTATAAGAAAGGTAATACAAGAGAATGACGTAATATTCGCCTAGCGACAGTTCTTAGTAGTGACATAATAATGAAGAATCTGAGGATAGTATTACTTAACCTGCAAATTAGTGACTGTAAAACTACTCACCGTTTAAACCTGGCCTGGACTTCCACAAACAATTCTAAACCAAAATTAGTCTAACCGTTCTGAAGTTTTAGCGATACTAACGAACAGTATTTGATATTTATATATATAAATTCCCCACATAAAGAAATATTTAAAATCTGTTTACGTACCTTGTTTGGTTCTGCAGACTTATGCCCCGTCAACTAAACATTTCCGACTGCTTCTTGAGAAGTGGTCTGTGAACAATATAAAAATCGTTTATTATAAAGAAGACTATAACATATAAAAGAATTTATGACTATGTTTTGTTCTATGAACAAACACGTTTATTTTTAAGCCATCTCGTTATTTCGTCTAAATATAATTTGTAATTTTACGTAAACATTTCAAATCTATTATTAATTGTCGACGCTAACTACCTTTATACTAGACCTTGTTATTGAATAGTTGTAATAGTAATGTAGACTCCTACTTTGGTATTTCGTATAACAATTGACAATTACTAGAGAAGCATTCGTCGTCGTCGCTTCAACCGATGGACGTTCACTGCTGGACATAGGTCTCACGTAATGACGTCCACAAGGCCCGATCTTGCGCCGCCTGGCTCCAGCGGCTTCCGGCGACCCTCTGTCTATCATTGGTCCACCTTGTGGGGGGGACTGCCTACACTGCGCCGTCCGGTGCTGAGTCGCCACTCCAGCACCTTCGTAGGGCTACGTTGGTGACGTGAGAGAACGTTGTGCTATAAAAGAAGACGTAGTGACTAAAATCGAGAAAAGTATGCTTAGATGGTTCGGGCATGTAGAGAGAATGAGTGAGAAGAGACTGACAAAAAAGGATTTATGAGTCAAGTGTGAATGCGAAAGTTGGAAGGGGAAGACCAAGGCGAACGTTCATGGACCAAATCCAGGACATTTTAAATAAGGGCCAGGTCAAGAGTACTCTAAACCGACGAACTTGTATGAAAGGTTTAATGAGAATGAAAGAAGCGAAGGAGATATGCAAGGATCGTGGCAAATGGAAGGACGTGGTCTCCGCCTACCCCTATGGGAATGAGCCGTGATGCTATGTATGTATGTATGTATGTACGTTGGTGACGTTGGTTCTACTACGGATCTCTTCATTTATGATTCGATCGCGCAGAGGAACTCCGACTATAGCCATCTCCATCGCACGCTAAGTGACTCTGAGCTTCCACATCAGGCCCATAGTCACCGACCACGTTTCAGAACCGTAGGTCTGGCGACACGCACTGTTCGAAAACTTTGATCTTCAGGCACTGAGGGATTACCGATTGTTAAAAAAAGCTGTATAAATAATGTTAACTGTTACAATACCTTAAAGTAAACTTCTACCTTTAAGTAAAATAAGTCTTAATATTCCTTGTACACTTTTAAAATGTAAGCAGTTTGTTGTTACACCTAAACTTTTAATAAATAAATCAACTAAATCCACGAACTTTGTACTATTATTTTTGACTGAAAGACCAAGTGAAATCATTAAAAGTTGCAGAGATAGATGTAGTGGAACTTATAAAGGCCCTTTTTTATGAGGTAAACATAGATGTAAGTTAAAAGTTCTCTTAAAACGTGTACAAGTAAGCACTTAGCCTACAGTAAGAAGCTATTATATGTTCTTATATGCTCAGAATCGTAGCAGAATGCAAATATTTTCATTTCACGCCTCATTTTGCTGACTATACTGCCTAGTAATGGCCGAAGTCTTTCATTAGTTCAGACCTTAATTTTACAATTAAGAAAATTTCCTATATATGTCCTTTCCGTAATCAAGCCCATGACCTCAGATAAAAAGAAATAGCAGCCCCTTAACGTCCTACTGTTAGGCATAGGCCTAGGAGAGAGGGTTTTTAGATCAAAACTGGCAGGCATAGTTCTCAAATGTATGCCTTAGCCCAAGTGCACTCTCTATTTCTTCACTCTCTTAGTAAATATTGAATACTATTAATATTTGAAATGGGATTAATTGGACATTGTAGCGTATTATATGGTGAGCGGAAATTGGATAGTATAGTTGACATTTTCCTGTTTAAATTGTTCATAGTAACTTCCTATCCCGTTATATAGTGAATGATTTATTTAATATTCAATTAAGTAACGTCCGACGTGTGCTGTGATGCAGTTTTTAACGTCTACTATGCCACCTACAGAGTTTCAATGATATCGCAGAAAGTTTCTTCAGAACTGGCTTTTAAGATTTTAAAATGCACGTGCCTTAAATGTTTATTAATTTCTCTGCTGAACGGAAGTATTCACTTTTTCTTTATAATATACATATTTATAGACTAATTTAATGTAGCTTTAATGCTTTTGATAATATAAACTTTTCTAATATAACCTTCTCAGTGCTTTAGATAATATAAACTTTTCTAATGTAACCATCTCAGTGCTTTTAATAATATAAATTTTTCTGATATAACCTTCTCAGTGCTTTTGATAGTATAAACTTTTCTAATATAACCTTCTTAGTGCTTTTGATAATATAAACTTTACTAATGTAACTTTCATAGTGCTTTTGATAGTATAAACTTTTCTAATATAACCTTCTTATTGCTTTTGATAATATAAACTTTTCTAATGTAATCATCTCAGTGCTTGTGATAATATAAATTTTTTTCTAATATAACCTTCTCAGTACTTTTGATAATATAAACTTTTCTAATATAACCTTCTCAGTGCTTTTGATAGTATAAACTTTTCTAATATAACCTTCTTAGTGCTTTTGATAATATAAAGTTTTCTAATGTAACCTTCTCACTGATTTTGATAATATAAATTTTCTAATATAACCTTCTTTTTGCTTTTGATAATATAAACTTTTCTAATATAACCATCTCAGTGCTTTTGATAATATATTTTTTTCTAATATAACCTTCTCAGTGCTTTTGATAATATAAACTTTTCTAATGTAACCATCTCAGTGCTTTTGATAATATAATTTTTTTTTCTAATATAACCTTCTCAGTGCTTTTGATAATATAAACTTTTCTAATATAACCTTCTCAGTGCTTTTGATAGTATAAAGTTATATATATATGCATATTTTATGCTCTTTTCTCAATAGCTGATTTGATACAAACTTGCACATATTTGTCTCAAATACATGGTAGTGTGTTATGTTGTTTTTTTAAAGCATAATTTTACAAAGGTATTCTACTCTCTTTCTCTATATAAACTAAAAGTGTAAGAAATTTCATACTCTTACTTCGGCGTAATTTTCCTAAAAACGGGTACAAAGATTTTGCTTCACGTATTGATATATATGACTCAAGCTAGAAAAAGGAAAAGGCTAATTTTACTCCCTTCTAAAGCGGTAATATTTATCTTAAGCACCTTGATAGATACTTGAAGGGAAATAAATTTGAATGAGTGTTATCCGTTATGGTATCGTCGGTAATAGGACTCGGTTAGGACACGGCCTAAATACTAGACCTTAAACGTTTGGTACCGATTGCAAAAAAATAATCTAATAAAATCGTTTTATTCTGAATATTTACTTTGATTGACTCCATAACCGCAAGGGTTGTCTGAAAGAGATCGCTATTCAGCGAGAAGACCGCCCAATTGTACACTAAATCTAGTTAATATTAAGTTAATGTTCTTTTCTTTTATCCACTCTCTGTGGTGTTCGATAAAATATACAACAATCTATCTATTATCAGACACTTAGTTTCTTTTGAAAGCTTTAAGAGTATTTTTTTTTTTCGATTTGTTTATAGTAATCATTTCTATATTGTTCCTTAAGAGATAGATATATACTATCGTAGAAGTTTTTGTAGATATTTAGAAGAGGATTTATCCTACCATACATCGTATTGTTATATTTCTAAGGGTTTCGGTAGCATTTTAGATTAAAGCTCCGACGCGGCTTAGTAATTTGGCTACATGCAAAATTCACTTTATATTTCAACGAATTTACACAAAACCCTTACAAATTATGTTCATAAATCTTCCTTAAGAATCACTTTATATATACTATACATACTTTATCATCTAAATAAGCTATTTAATATCTAAGTTTATATATTTTATATAATTTATTGATGTAGGGTTTTACAGCATTTTAGAATGAATAAGTTTTGTTATTTCCAATGTAAAAATTGATGATTGAATTACAATCTAAAGTTACGAGAGGACATACTCAGTTGAGTGTCCTTTTTTTTCCATCATTTCTTTTAATTCGATTAGAGCATTTTCATTTACTCTTTCGCTTTTTTATGTCGTTTATATTACAAATTCTCAATTAGCTTTGTGTTAATAAGGGATTTAAATTTATTAAGTAACATCTCTAGAACGTCTACTGGGTCTTAGTTATAGAAATGTATAAATATTGAAACTATTTAACCACACATTTTTATGTTGTATATAATTTAAGTATCTGTGGCGGGTGGGTAGTTTTATGTTATATGAAACAGATCTTTATCAATTAATTAATTCATTAAGAAAACTAGAAGGAAGTGTTTTTATGCTGATTGTACCAGTACATTGAACGTCGCCTCGAGCGTTCAGTTAGATATGCCGCCGCGCTACGCAGCAATTTTTTGTCGTGTTTAAGCTAATTAGCTTTGATTACGACAGATTAACCACTGAAACGATGTCGTCACGCGATCGATATTTTAAACATTATGTATCGATTGCGTAAAAATATAAAAGCACTGAGGAGTAAAGGTAAAAAAGCAAGTTTTCTTAACACGCTTTGATTGGCTCCGACATAAACTATACCGGTGCTATTAGAGTGAGGAAAACTGCTATAAGTGAAAAAATATTTTGAGTATTCACTACCAGAGTCAGTCTACGTCCTGTGTAGTATTTGAGCAACGAATAATGCCGGCGTGTCCATGTAATATACAAATATTTCTACCTGTTACGTCAGCCCCGCGCAGATTTTTGGTCGCCGACACCAGATGTTACACGACTTCACTGGTACCACACTCTGTATCCTTCTTTATTGGCAAAACTATTAGTATTTTCAATTCTATAACATAATCTTATTTCAAAGGAAACCCTTAAACTATGAAAGCTATAATAACACCGGCACACAAAAAAGTGGAAAGTGCATTTGACCGGACGACCTAAGGTCACGTATTTAAACCCTCTGAATCCGAATTTCAAATCAATTTTAACTGAACTCCCTTGAAATTTCAAGAAAAGTCTCGTTGTCGACTCCTACTTTATAGCATAATGTATTGTCACTAAAAGTTAATAGAAAAGACATCAACGACACATCAGAATAATTAAAGATAATTAGATTATATAAGTAAATTAGCGTTCGTTGATGACATCGATCCCCTATCCCGTGGGAATGTGAAATAATATGTACTTAGTGATAAGTAAGTAAGTAGCAGCCCATTAACGTCCTGCTAGGCACAGGTCACCTCACTCCGAGGAGCGAGGGTTTTTAGAGTATAAACTCACCACGCTGCTCCACTGCGGATTGGCAGGCATAGTACACAAGTGCATTCTCTATTCCTTCACTCTCATAGTCCGAATGAGACGGCAATCCGACACGACGGCTTAACGTGCTCTCCGAGGCACGGGGGTGGATCACACCCCCAACTGATCAACTTCGGGAAAATATTGAGAAAATCCTAATAGAAAACTGATTGTTAAAACTTAGTGATAAATTGCTAAATAATTTTTTTGGCTATTGTATTCAAATTATATTGTATAGAAAACTCAATATCGATGTTTGAATTGGCCCGACCCGGGACTCGAACTTAGGACCTCATGACTATGGCAGAACAGGCTAACTACTAGACCAATGAGGCAATTAAAATAAAAAAAATACTTTAGTTAAAAAAACCAGCAATGAGACACAAAATCAGCTGGTGCTCGGGTCAACGAACTGATCAATGAAAGGTGTCATTAGTACTATCATCTGTCTTTGTTATCAGAAGCGGTCTCCTAACTTGTATAGATTTATTTTAGTTTTTCAAATGTGCACCTATTCACTAAATGCATAATAAATAAAGGTCTACGGTTTGTCTAGCTGTTTCTTTAGTCCGACGAATCTCTGTAATTACTGGACCGATTTCGAAAGGAGTTTCACTAGCAGATAGTTAATATTATAAGGAGCAACTTAGAGAATTTATATTTTTAAAACAAAGGCATCCGGAGTTACAGGGTTCAATCAAAACATATCGTGAAAACATCATAAGGAATCCTGCATATTCCTAGAGGAATTCTGAGATGTACTTCACTACTGTTTTACCCTTATTAAGAATTCATACTAAATGCTTTTGACAAATTACTTATTTCGTTAATTACATAACTATTAATTTTATACCGTACATGTGTGTCAGGGTCGTCATTGATTTATAAGAAGTGTTTTAATTTGTTAACCGTTATCGGTACAATCTGAGCGATTTATCGTTGTCGCTGATTATAACTAATTATAACAAGTTTATTTTGTAGTCAGTACATTAGGCATTAGGGTTGCTACAAAGTTGATTTAGCAATATCTTTAAATATATTGACTGCCTCATTGGTCTAGTGGTTAGCATGTTCGGCTACAGACATGAGGTCCTGAGTTCGAGTCCCGGGTCGGGCCAGTTCATAATCGATATTGAGTTTTCTATAAAGATCTTCTCAATATTTGCCCGAAGTTGGGAAATTGGCGGTGTGATCCACCCCCGTGCCTCGGAGAGCACGTTAAGGCGTCGGTCCTGCGCCTGATCTCTCTCTCCGGTCGTGTCGGATTGCCGTCATGTCGGACTATGAGAGTGAAGGAGTAGAGAGTACACTTGTGTACTATGCCTGTCAATCCGCAGTGGAGCAGCGTGGTGGGTCTATGCTCTAAAAACCCTCTCTCATATGAGCGAGGAGGCCTGTGCCCAGCAGTGGGACGTTAATGGGCTGCTACTTACCTTACCTTACCTTAAATATATTCTCCATTACAATATAAACTTTCAAATGCATACACTTTTATAAATTCAAAAGATAGAGAGATACCATCGATCTATGAACGTTTATGGATACTTTTAAACACAGAAATTTGCTACATTAATAATTGAACCCGGACCTATGTTACTCAAATTTGGTATCATGGAACTCATTGAGAAATGTACTTTTATGTGGTAAGATGATGAATGCATCGGAGAATAATCTTCTGTTAGAGCGTATTCTTATTATAGGAAAATGAACTATCTGGTTAGATGAAGAATACAACGCAAAATGAACTACTGTTAGAGTGTATTCTTACGATACTTATAATTAGTTTCTGTTATAGTAGTAAAATTTCCAAAAAGACAATAGTTATTGACACAGTTTGTATTCATGAAATGAAGAACACGGTTGTATTCAATACGGTAGAAACAATTTAAAATACGGTGAATTTACCCACACTCTTGCTGGAGTACATTGAAATGATTAGATAGATAGATAATATGCTTTATTGACCAACACGCTAAAAATAGATTTACAATTACTCAGTGTTAGGTACCGTTAGGGTGCAATTAGGTGATTACATAATAGAAATGAAATAATTTGTCAAATACAGCAGTTATCCACACAATTTTCAGCGTATTATTAAGATAAATAATGCGATACGCCTTTTTTCATTGTATTCGACATATTAAAAATAGCATAATACATACAATTGGATGAGATAACGAACCAATATTTCTGTCAAAATGTATTCATACGATTATACCATGGTAGTCGATTATGATTAAACTGTTCACAAATACTGTAAAAATTAGACCGGTTTTATCATGTTCATAAAATAATAAACACAATCGTAGTTAAATTGTATAAGATTACAAAGACGATGGCGAACTAACCAATATACCTGTCGGAGTGTATTAGTATGATTTTATCACAAAAGTCATAAATACGTCAATTAAAAATATCGTTTTTAAAACATTGACGTGATAATGAAAGCTATAATACATTATTTAAAATAAGATTACACGAAGAAACCAATATTCCTGTCAAAGTTTATTCGTACAATTGTATCGTATTATCTTTTACATTAAAGTATTAAGTTGTATACAAATACTATATAGTTTTGAAATCATTTTCAAGATATCAAGAATTCGATAGTAGTTACATGTGGATGAAATTACGTGCTAATATTTCTGTCGGAGTGTATCATAGATTTTGTTACATGAAAGTATAAAGTTTACAAATAAATGATTATCGTCTAAGTTTCTATTGTATTCAACGACTATAAATTCTATAAAAGTAATTTTAATATCAGTTGAGATGACGAAGACAATGAGTAATGAATCAATACTTTTTATACAGTGTATTCACACGATTGCGTCATAGAATTAATTACTTTTAAGTAATTAATTGGCCACAAATACAGTAGTTATTGACACCGTTTTTATCGTATACAAGAGATCAAGAATGCGATAATAATTACAAAATGTCTGTCGGTATAAGGCAGTTGACAAACATGGCTTACACTGATTTATTAAAGCGCACGTGGTCTTTCATAAATGGTTTGAAATTTGCATAATATGCTACAATTTTGAGAGGTGGAGATAGAATTAATATTTTATTGTTTATTTTGTCATAACATATCAAGTAGTTTATAAGTAGGTATACTAATTTATTGTAAAAAAAGCTCGTTGACTGACTCATCGACACATAGCCAAAGCTGTTAAAGTTAGACACGTAAAAGTTGGATAAAGGCTGTTTTGTGGCGTGTAAGTTCATTACGACCCGATTTTTACATCATTTTTATATATAAGGTCAAAAACATATATAAAATTTTCTAAAAAGATTTATTAATCAACATAGACGTGTAATGAAATCGCTCAAAAACTTTCAAACAAAATTTTCAAAAAGAATTTCCTAGTTTTACATGTCTCAGCCTTCAACAAGTACAAAATCGGGGTTAATTTTTTTATAATTTTTGTTATTATAAATTAAAATGTTATGTATAAAATGAAATAAATATCATCAAGTTCGAGACGGAGTTCGCAGTCAACAATATGACAGGGCTTTTTATATATTTAATGTTAGGATCGACTCAACCGAGTATAATATATTTCCTGTTTAACATAGCCCATTTATCGAAGAAGGCTATATATATATATCATCAAGCTAAGAAAAATAGGAGCGATACATCGTGTTTCAATGTCGGAGATTTTTTTATGAGAGTTTTTGAGTTTTTTTTTTATGAGACAGAAAATTATGTTTTTCAAAAGAGATGAATCTATGATGAATGGCAATATTTTGAGAGATGGGGAATAAGTGGAAGAGGTGAAAGAATTTGTACACTTGAGTGATATTGAAACGAGAGTGAATGCAGGGAATATGGTAAATGGTGCTCTGCACGACTTTATGAATAGACAAATGGTGTCCCAAAGGGCCTGACTGGCTGTACATGGAGGAGTGATGGTGCCAACACTTATTTATGGTAGTGAAAGTTGGGTATGGCAGAAAAAGCACAAATGTAAAATTAATGCGGTAGAGATGAGAGCGTTAAGAAGTATGAGTGGATTAAAACTGAGTGGCAATGTAAGAAATAGTGTGATAAGACAACGTTTTGGTATGAAAGAAGATGTAGTGACTTAAATTTAGACAGGTATGCTTGATAGTTTGGATACGTAGAGAGAATGATTGAAAGGAGACTGCGAAAAAGATTTATAAGCCAAGAGTGAATGGGAAAGTTGGAAGGGGAAGACCAAGGCGATCGCTCCTCAACCAAATCAAAGACTTTTTAAATAAGGGCCAGCTCAAGAGTACTCTAAACCGAGGAACTTGTACGAGAGTTTTAATGAGAATGTAAGAAGCGAAGGAGATATGCAAGGATCGTGTCAAGTGGAATGACCTATCCCTCTGGGAATGAGGTGTGATGCTATGAATGTATGTAAGTACACTCAAGGAAGAGTCCTGTTTAAATCTCTGTCGTTTTATCTGACGTCCTCGAGTTTTACCAATCCGAAAGGCTGCCCGACGACTCCCTTTATATTAAAGGTTCATATTTGGTAGAAGTAAGTTTCTTCTCATATAATTTTCTGACGCGCCCCAGTAACGATAAAAACCCTCTTATTGGGATCCCCTACTATCAATTCAATACTCACAAAATAAAGTGCACAGCGCGCCTAAATAACTTTCATATAAACATAGCATGAGATTATGTCAAAATTAGCTTTTTTATTAATCGGACCGTAGATATTTACATATGTTAGAGTAGTTTTAACAGGCCTGTAGGCGGTACAACAGTACAAGATATCTGCTTTGGCATTAGTCGTAAATTAAACGGTGCGTCAATAACCGACACGTTTGCCACGAGCCCGCCTACAATATACAACTTTTTAAAGTGAATTTTATTTTCTAGGCCCCTGGTACCTTCGTTACATCTTTACCATTATAAATTACTAACTGGCTGTATATAAAATATGGTAATAAACGTGGAAAAGAGAAAGGCATGCAATTAAAGATGGAAACCACTCATACACCGACAGCATTATATCTTTTTCATGACATTTTCTATTTGTATATCCTCGATAACTTCACAAATTCCTTCTTTAAGGTCTTGAACCGATCATGGAGCAGTGGCTTAGAATCTTATTTGTCTTTCACGTGGCCCCAAAGACAAAAGTTTAAGGTGTTTATACCACAATATCGATGGGAGATTGTTCGCTTAAAGCAAATACGGCCGCTTTTGCACACTTTCACGCTTATTTGGTAATCGGATTAATTATATTTTTTGTGGGCCTCATGCGGAAGCTCAGAGTCACTCAGCGTGCGATGGAGAGGACTGCTCGGAGTTTCTCTACGTGATAGAATCAGAAATGAAGAGTTCCGTTGTAGAACCAGAGTCACCGACATAGTCCTACGAATCGCGAACGTGAAGTGGCAATGGGCGGGGCACATAGTTCGTAGGACCGATGGACGTTGGGGGTCGGAGGTGCTGGAGTGGCGACTCCGCACCGGACGGCGTAGTGTAGGCAGACCCCCCACAAGGTGGACGGACGATATAAAGAGGGTCGCCGGTAGCCGCTGGAGCCAGGCGGCGCAAGGAGATATTTTTTTGCTGGTAGGGTGTTACCTAGCCAAAGCCTTAGTCTCCCACCACTGCACTAACGTGGCTTGCAAAATAAACGTCAATATTTTCCGATTCCGTTCATAAAACACAATTAATCATGGATAGTGCTACCCATTAATTGTCATTGAAACTTTCATGTTCTGAATATAGTGTTGTGATTCCCTTAAAATATCCTCGTTTTATATATATCAAAATGAAATCCCTTATTGAATAATCCTACATACATGTTATATGGTTCTCTACATGTACAATGAAATTTCTTGAAGTCTTACAACGGTATAATTTATAAATATTATGAAAATAAATAGTAAGGAATTGCGTGATAAGAGAACGTTGTGGTATAAAAGAAGATGTAGTGACTAAAGTTGAAAAAGGTATGCTTTGGGCACGTAGAGAGATTGAATGAAAAGAGACTGACAAAAAGGATTTATGAGTCAAGAGTGAATGCGAAAGTTGGAAGGGGAAGACCAAGGCGAACGTTCCTGGATCAAATCCAGGACATTTTAAATAAGGGCCAAGTCAAGAGTACTTAAAACCAACGAACTTGTGTGAAAGGTTTAATGAGAATGGAAGAAGCGAAGGAAATATGCAAGTGGAAGGACGTTGTCTCTGCCTACCCCTATGGGAATGAGGCGTGATGGTGCATGTATGAAAATTTGTAAGGATTAGTAACGTGGGGTTTACTCTTAGTGTTGCTGGTTGGGAGTGACTTCTCTCTATACTCAATAGTGTAACAGTCTGGAGGGCAATTGCCTCCTGTAATGCTATTTTGCAGAAGAAGGTCTTGAAGAGGCATAGTGATCGATTCTCCTCCCTCCTGCTTCCATCCTAAGTTTCCTAGCGGAAGTGATCCGGAATACCAGAGTAGATTGCGTCAACCGATCCTCTGGTACTCCACTAAAGGTTAAGGAGGGTATCGCTAGGTTATCGTGGGTGGTTTAGCTTACTGCCAGTGAGGCCCACACCACCGTTTAGGATTATCTAAACAGAGTGGGGTAAAGGCATTTCCCAGCGTAAAAAGAATAGCTAAACAGCGCAATTTCGCCCGTCTGTTTGGACGTTTGAATCGGATGAAGAGGATTCCGCTGAGTTTCAGTGGGTATTCTGATGAACATTCCCACGGTCTAAAATGGAGCTTTTTACTCCATCCAGGCTGCGTTAAAACATCTTCCAGCGACAAAAAAGACTATAACTATTGTTAGACTAAACTTTATTTTTAATTAATTGGTTTAATAAAATACTAACTGACTCGCACAACTTTTTCTGGTAACACTTAAATGTGGGATTAACCCTAGATTCAACTACCCCTTAGTGTATTTAAATGTCTCCTTTATACATTTAGGGGCCAGTAAAAAGCCAATTTTTATTTATTTATTTATTTAAAAAGCCAATTACCTATATGATGCTTTAGGAAATGTTGGTAAAATCGGACAGAAAATTACTGCGCCGCTTATTTGGTGCTTATGTAATTTAAAGATATTTAATGTTATTATATTTATAATATATATTTACTGGATATCAGTATTTTAAAGACAAATATATACTGTTTGTTTATAAGATGGGAGCAGTATGAAATTGAAAACTTCCGAAATTAGGGAATAGCATTACTCGCATATATCAATTTCAAAGGGATAGTTTACGAAAACATTAAGGTGCGATTTCGTTATGACTTTCTCTATTGATATCACTTCAAATATCTTCTTTTTTATTTCCAACTACAAGTTTGTACTCTCCCTATATTTGTCCCTTTGTTAAACTTTTCAATCATTAATAAAATGTGTTTTTTATCCATTAATGTTCAAATAGGTTTTTTTTTAAACTTGTAGATAACATTTAAAGTTAATACAGTTATAAGTGTGAATAGGCTTTTTAATATTATTGTGATACTTACATTGTATCAATTGCTATAAAGCAAATGATATACGAATGATATGAAATTGTATTTAATTATCTTGAAAAGACAAGAATATGTGACAAAAATTTAACGCTGTCATATAATTTTAAGGAAAAATTTAACAAAACTTTCTTTTCTCATTTTCGCAATAACAAGCGCTTTTCTTATATTTTAATAGTTGTATATTAAATACTAGTAATAAAATGTTTTATCGTTTATCATTTTCATAACCAATAATTTACCTCATAACAGATTTTATGTTCCGGTATTAAACAAATGAAGTGCTTAATAATTTATTGCAATAGAAATATTGAAAAGTTGTAGCTTAAAAGCTACATCAATATATAATTTTGTATTCTCTATTCTTTTTTATTTTATATAGGGACATAAGTTTCGATAATATATAAAAATCCCTCAGGTTATTACATTATAAAAATACTATTTCCAAAACAATCACTCTTAGAATGTATTTTTATGTTAATATTGTATTACTTAGTACAATAAAGAAGAATTAAACGTTTATTATTGTATAATTGCCATTATATTCAAGGATGCAATAGTAGAGCATTGCTTATAATTATTTATAATGAATGTTTAGAGTAAGTAGTTCTGATGTGTTTTTTATTGCTAACTCGTTAAAACTTGACTGTTATCACATCTGATCTAAGTGTTGATAAAGTCTAAGATGGGTAACCTGGTGAGAAGTGATTTATCGCTTATGGTTTCTACAATTTATTCAGCAGCATGTCTTCTGTTAGCGTGGTAACTAGTCATGATCGAAACCTACACTAATCCTAACACACACAAAGCTTAAAACTCCAAAGACTCTAGACAGTTTAAATATTTTAAAGTGCAATAAACATTTTCATGAAAGCATGCATAATTATAATATTCGTCCTTCAGTATTAAAAATAGTTACTATTTAAAGAGTCTTTAATGACATTTTAATTAATTATATACCAGTCATTATGATCCCACAGGGTAAAGGAACAAAAACAAAGGCAGGGCACGAGTTAATTAAGGTGCACGAGTTAACGGCCCCTACATTTACATTAACGCGTGCTATAAAATGTCGCATTACTCAGTATTATGGTATAATTTAATGATTATTACTATAGCTTTTAGTATATCAAATAAATACACATATCTATTATAATATTTAAAGTTAATCGATTGGTATAATTCAAAATAAATTGTCACCTTTTTAATAAGAATATAAATTTAAGTGTTAATAAGTCATTCTTTTGCAAAAAAAGGAGAATTTTATATTTTCTATATATTCCTGGACAGTTAGTTATAAATGTACATTTATTTCTAGTCTATCAAGTTATAAAAGGTAAGTTTCAATAAATAATATAATAAATGATGTAAATCTCACACGCCTCTATGAATATTTATTCAATCTGAATAAATTCCTTATTCATTTAATAAAAACGCAATAACTGTAAGTGCAAGACGGTCGCGCTAATGGAATTGCAGCGTAACGTAACGTGGATAGGTGAGGCATTAAACAAATAGCCTGTGTTTGCAAAGCATGTTTATTCAATTCTTGTGTACATAGAAATGTTAGTACACGTCCACGGTATACTTTACACTTTTCTATGTATTTACTTTAATTATTTACAGCGTTGCATGTAACATAAAAAAAGCATTTGTGCTCAAAATCTGGTAGCTGATCTTACCCGTCGCCTCTGTTCTGTAGTTTCTGTAAAATAACAAAGAAATTAATAGAATATTGATTAATATTTTAATATTAGTTATACGAAAATTTCTTTATAAGAATTTGCTATAAGTTTTAACAAATGTTAATGCCAACATTAAACCGCTATCATTCATAAAGTGACTAAACATTGTTAGCTTAAAATTACTTCTTCCAAATACCATAAAATGTATTTATTACCTTATAATAATTAAATAATCGAATGAATTCTGAGGAAATTAAAAAATCAGAAGGAGAAGACTTCTATAACGTTGGAAAATTTAACGTAATCAGTAATGTAGGTAGTCCTATTTATCTAAGTTTAAGAAAAGATAATTTATAAGAAAAGGAGTCTATAAAAGCTTTGATAAAATACAAAAATAATGATCTAAATTTATAGATTTTATAAAATATATAAAAGCTTATTAATATCACGAAAAAGGTGGCCTAATCAACGTTTCCAAATATAGTCTTGGATACGTAAACTACATTCTACATTCCGGTATCAGTCTAATTAATATTGCTTGAGTGGAATATCATATATAACTTATATTAACTATTCCGTACGGTGTTACTTTGGTAGTTAATAATCCCGTGGGGATATGGAGAAATTCGTAATTAGTGATATTCCGAAAGTAGTCCCTTTATTAAGATTCAAGTCAATTAATAATGGTTTTGAATATTTTATGAGTGTTACGAGTTTAGTGGCCTAAAACAAATTTAAAGGGTTGGTACCAGTTTTAATTCTAACCTTTGGATGGTTTAAAAGTCTATAACGGATATAAGTAGAAATATTTTTGCGTTAAAGTGTATATATAAATATACACTTTAAAAACGTAAGACAATTTTGTATTTTTCAATACCTAGTAGAATCTAACCTTATTTGTTTCTTACAATTAGGTTACAACCTCTCTTTATCTATTATTAAAATCTTTATTAGTTAATCAAATCCTTTTTTTTCATCTACTCAACTTTTTAACTTGTAGTGGAAGAATTTATATATCAATACTTATATTTCAAGTATTAGAAACCTATAAACCTTTTACGTGAGCTTTTAAAGCTCTTGCCAAATGGATTGGTATAAACTCTTTATTATTTGGTTTTATTTTTGATCATGACTTTATCGAGTACTTACATGGCCTGTAGTTCCATGCTTTCGCTTAGTCCTGCCCATCTTCTTCGGTGCTTCGCCTCCGAGTAGTTGAATCGAAATGGTACCTGGTATTACAATGTGGGGTTCACCATTCCCCGGTGTGATACCACCACCACCAGGTGCTTATCACCACGCATGCGTTGCAGGGTGGGGTAGCAAAATATTGATTATTTCGTACCCCTATTTCCATGATGGACTGATAAGGGCGCCTATTCGTGGCAGCAGACAAATTGCTACGGGGTGGTGATTCGAACAACGAAGTATTAATTATGCACCACACAGAATGATTGATTGGATTTCATTCTGATCGCATTCAAGAACGATCCTGATCGATACACGTGTTTATGTTATTTTTAATATAAAGTTCCAATTTCTATACAAATTTACGATATCAACGCGAAACATTGTATGTTGTATTTTATCAAATAATTATCGTATCCAGCGACCTTGCCTATGCAATTTGAAATTCATTTCTATTCACAATGGTTCTATACTAAATGTATTGCTGGCATCTTAGCGCTTGACTATAATCAAACCTGGAAGCGTGCTAACCTAAAAGGAGGAAATTAACCTCTTATCCATTGCATGTGCCAACTACTGGTTGACATGTTTAGATAGTTCTGTCTTAATTCGGGTAATCAGAAATAAAAGCATCTCTTTCTTTTTAAGTCATAATGTGTATTATTTCTTTCGCTCCTAGGTACCTGTCGGAACAAAATAGCATTTAGATAAAACTAAACAATAGAAAGAACAAAAATAAATCAGTAACAAAGTGAACGTTACTAAAGGTGCGTGTGTCGCATCGAAGGTAGTTAAGTTTTTTTGTGGTATTTTATAAACTGTGAGTGTTTGTTAGTGATTATTTGTGTTTTTGTTTATATAAGTAATGTGAATAACAAAGAAAACCCTTGAGGTAAGTTTGAATTTTTAAGACATGAGCCTATAATACAAGACGGACTTTTTCCTAACTCAAAGTTTAGCGCAACATGACGTTACACCAATCTTAATTTAATAAACAAAAGATAACATTGTATATTTTAAGTATTAGCAAATATAAAAATAATTTATTGACTATTTGAACGGGTACATATCACGATGGCGATTTTTAATTTTTAATTTTGCCGATATTTCGACCCAGTTGCATGGATCGTGGTCACGACGATACTGCTGTGGTCGGTTGTGTCAAGCTGTCAAGGGCAGAATCTGTCTACCCTACGTCTGATTCTTTTATTTTTCACGGCACCCACATCCATTTGTCGGCATACTACACTCACAACGTCACGTTTTAATTTTGAAAAATTGCGTCGTTTGCTCATTTGGCATAGCTTCACTGGGTCGAAATATCGGCAAAATTAAAAATTAAAAATCGCCATCGTGATATGTCAAATAGTCAATATGTTAATAAACCACGAAAATTTAAGCTATATTAAGGTATAGCTTTCCATCTTTCGATGGCCTTCGAAAGCTTGCGTGAAATGTCTAAAGCTTTCTTTCTACGTATTAAATTTAAAGTGTCCTACATGATGTAGGATTTCACTTATTTTCTTACTACTTTTATTAGTAGATGAGATTACGGTCAAGCGTGAATCTATCAGCAAAACATAGATAACATGTTGCACTTGCATACAGACGTACATACAAGTGGTTCTTATAGCGATACCTGTGTTTGTCGCAATGCGCTTTTTACCTTTCAAATTGCAGTGACAAAGTTGCCTGTCACGCAGATCACGATATCTATTTCTTATATATACATTTAGATAGATAGATAGATAGATAATACAAGTCCATTTTGTTTTATGGAATTTAATATTCTAAAGGTGTACCCTTGTAGTATATAATTAGGCAACATTGTTTATCAAAAGATAAGTACATACTTCAAATATATTTTTATCTATCTATAATGATATAGGGTTGTTCGCTTCGTCTAGTCATCAATTATATAGAATACGTGGTTTTTCCGAATCGATTAATGTTTTAAAAGAGAGTTTTTAGTCTTGATATTGTTTTATAACAATGATATAATTTTAAAACAAATCCAGGAAAGGACATTCTACTTAGGACCTTAAACATTTTTGTTAAATATGTTAAATTCAATATCGTCAAAAGTATTTACATATACTAATCAGGATTAAAGTTATAATTTATTTAATTTTAAATAAAAATAACAAATTAAATACAGTTCTCACTCACATATTTCACAATTTTAGAATCGACAGTTTTAATTTGACTCCTAATTAGCTCTCTGTGCGCACACTGTCTCTCTCTTTATGCACATTTAAAATTGAGTCTAAAGTTACTTTAATATCAAGCAACTTCATAGATCTCACGCTAATTTATGCAATGTAAAGTAAAAACACGAATTGAACATATAGTCTTTCTCGAGTTTAATATTAATTTTTTTACTGAAAACCTATGCGAGACAAGCGATATGGTACTATTTACATCGTCACAATTTTCATTATTTCTATCAACATTAAACAACAAGGACGTATCGACAGCAAGTATATCATATTCGTCTTTAACGTCGTATGCCAAACCATTTATATATATAAAGAACAAAAAAGGCCCAAGAGTTAGTCCCTGTGGAACACCTATTTTTATACATGATCCTGATATAAATATATATTTTCATATAAAATTACAAATACAACTGCTTTTCTTATTTCAACAAGATGACTGGAATCTAAATCCTTCAATACAGGATCACTAATTAAGTCACCATTCAATAAAGATATGAAATGAAAAGTATTTCATATATGTTTAAAAATAAAGTGTGTGTATCGGGGGTATACGGGGTTCCGTAGGTGAATATTTGAGTTAAAAACCTTGTATTTAATTATTTTTGGTAATAATAATTTGGCAAAAGAACACACTGTACTTTACATAATGTTAAATTAATCCTTTTGTTCATTGACCTGCGATTTTCCGTCCTAGATTTACAATAGCAGTCTATATCTATTATTTTGGAGAACAAAATCGATTTAAAAGGGTTTTTTTAAAGAAATAATCATCTTATGTAATTATAAGCTCATTATGTCTTAACTGCCTCATTGGTCTAGTGGTTAGTATGTTCGACTACAGACATGAGGTCCTGGGTTCGAGTCCCAGGTCGGGCCAATTCAAAAATCAATATTGAGTTTTCTATTAAGATTTTCTCAATATTTGCCCGAAGTTGGGAAGTTGGCGGTGTGATCCACCCCCGTGCCTCGGAGAGCACGTTAAGCCGTCGGTCCTGCGCCTGATCTCTCTCCGGTCGTGTCGGATTCCCGTCACATCGGACTATGAGAGTGAAGGAATAGAGAGTGCACTTGTGTACTATGCCTGCCAATCCGCAGTGGAGCAGCGTGGTGGGTCTATGCTCTAAAAACCCTCGCTCCTCGGAGTGAGGAGGCCTGAGTCCAGCAGTGGGACGTTAATGGGCTGCTACTTACTTACTATGTCTTAAAATAATCGCAATCGCAGACATTAATTGAATTTTAGAGAATATTTTAGGTGCTGTTTGGTATATTGATGTTTTTTATGTGACAGTGAGATCTTTACATTTGCCTCACTGGCGCAGTGTTGACAACATTCTCTTTGCTCTAAATTGCATTTTATATTTTATTTGAATAAATATAACGAAACTGAAGAGACTTCACTGCACCAGGTAGTTTTTGACAATGAAGTTAAAGTAAAATACAATGAAAATAACAATAACGAAGAAGAATTTACGTTATTTACGAATGTATATTACGAAGATATAAAGGTGTTTCAGCCTGTTAAGACATAAAGCACTACTTAATTGAGGAATAAAACTATGAGATATAGCAGGAAAAAATAATGCTCTCTATCTATATCCTGCAACTATTTAAATTTAATTTAAAGAGATTTGGGATAAATGTAAATATGAAAATTTCGTAAAGTACATCTTTTTATTTTGTGAGTCTATACCAGCAAAAATTTTTCGCCAAGATAAATAATAATTAAGTTAAGTTAATAATTAGGTCCCCTTAAGACACTGTGTAGAAAACATTTCACCTTTTACCAGATAAGTGCGCTTTCATCTACGATTATATCATCACTTACCATCAGATGAAATCATAGTCAAGCGTTATACTTATCAGTTATGAAAACAAATGTTAAATATCCTATGAATCAGATTCAAAGAATCTTCTATATATCACTTTTTTGTTATCGATTTTCAACTGAACCTCGATATTTACTAAACTGCCATAGACCTGATTATAATCACATACCATCAGGAAATATTACAGGCAGTTTCTAATATGCCCAAAAAAAAATTTAAGGTTTTTTCAACCGTTTACAAAACATTACGGAACTCCAAAAACATAGTCGGCTTGATTCATAAATAATATAAGACACAGTTGAAGTAACGTCAAGTAAACTGTTACATTACAATCCTTTTAAAACCCATATCATGACCGTTTACAAATTGTGGCATTAAAAACACATCAAGAAGAAAAAACATTAACCAACTTGCATAATGGATGTATTAAAACAGTATACGTTGATTAATATAAGTAGCTGATTTATATTGCGGCTGCCTTTGACTGTTTTACAACAAAAAAGACCTGTAGTTTAACGAAAGCGAGACTTAATTGAAACGGCTTATGCAAGCCATGGTCGCCGCTATAAAATTCAGCCATTCTTTTGTGTAGTGACGAAAAATCTAAGCAATAATAAACTTAAAAATGACGGTTTTTAGGATTGGGTGAGGTTAGTTTTTTTGCTGTTGGCAATTTAAAGCGACCTTAAAGACTAAAAAACTATCACTATATTAATCTAAAAAAATAATGATTATTAAGGTTAGGTTGGATTAGTTTTTTTTTACTGCAGTGGCGTTTCCAGAGACAAAAAAGGCTAAAGAACTAACCTTTAAAAATTACGCATATTCAGGTTAGGTTGCATTTGGTTCTTTTGCTGCGGTGGCGTTTACGAGCGACAAAAAAGGCAAATAAACTAACCTAAACTAATCTTTAAAAATGATGCATATTCAGATAAGGTTGGATTTTTTTTCAGCAGTGGCGTTTCCTAGCGACAAAAAGGGATAAAAAACTAAAGAATATTTATTTTTAAAATAACGGTTTTTAAATTTAGGTAAGGTTAGTGTTATCCATCAAAAAGGCTACATAAAGTAACCTTAAGTTGCATTTTCCAGCTGTAACTTTACCATAAGAATGGCGACTTTTAAAGTGAGATTAGAGTAGTCTTTTTTATCGCGTTTGCAAGCGACTAAAAGATACCAAAAAATACTAATCTAAACTTACATTTAAAAAAAGGTTAGTAAGGTTAGTTAGGTATATTATAAATAAAAAATGAAAGCAGTTAAATTCATAACAATTTCTTACCTGTGTCAGAAAATCTCGCCCTCCCTAAAGTATTAGTCACAAGGTTACAAAAATAAAAGTCAAAAGATTTAAACTTAAAATTATTAATTAATAAATAAAAATTTGCAATATGTATGTGTGTATGTACGTGCGTGCGTGTGCGTGCGTGTGTGTGTGTGTGTGTGTGTGTGTGTGTGTGTGTGTGCGTGTGGGGAGCATGCGTGCGTTTGTATGTGTCTAATTATCTTTGAGCTACTACATAGATACACCTACAGCATAGATTTTTAGTACGTTATTTATTTATTTTATTATACAAGTCAGCTGATTGTTTGCCATTTTTTTTTCATCGCTGAAGACCAGAATACCCACTAAAACCCAGCGGGACCATCAGTGTCCTGAACAGAAGTACCAGAGGTTCAGTGGGGACATTACGCTCTGGGACTCCGGACATCGTCTTCACGACAATTCAGAATAGTTGGAGACTCGCAAAGGCGCGTCTCCTGGCTCCCGGCCTCCTCCTATTGATAGAGGCGGCCTCAGCTGCAGCTTCCCTCTCCCTCTCTGATGTCTCCTTCTGTGAGATGACTTTCTCACAGAAAGATGATACCATCCGCCAACCACTTTCACTGCTGAGCATATAGAGCTGATTGTTTGCCATGCTGACGGTAGGCGAAGGAAGTCCTTACTAATTTATTATATTATTTCACCTCATACTGAGTGATGATAGTCTAAGAAGCGTGCTAGGTTTATCTTTAGGTAAAGCTATTAAAACACGATATCTAAAAAACATTATTACATCAGTTAGTGTAATAATAAAACATTTATCTTTGAAACACTGTACAAAGTTGGGGTTTTATACTTGACTCTATAAACGTAGGGATCGTCGATATTTTTTAGAATTTCAGTTTTAATATAGTGATAGTTAAAGAATTTACATTCGTATTCATTTATTTAAATTAGTCGGCGATGTCCTTTGAAAGTACGGTGAGCTTTTCATTTCGTCATGTGTTTATGTATCTAATTTGTATTCTCCTGCATTTGTAGTTTTACGATAAACTAAAACGTCGTTTTGAATAAAAAATGTACGATTACGAAATAGCTTTGATAGTGCATTCAGGTTTTTTATTATCCTTTCAAACTGGACATAAATTGTTAATCTGCTAAGTTATCGCACTCGATTCTATTATTGCTACTATACCAATCAAATCAAAATATCTTTATTAAAGTAAGTCTATTACATCTTTTGAATCGTCAAATATATAGATGTTTCCAAACACAAATTGAAATGTAACTATGATGATGATATTAAAGAACGACTTAAAATCTAAAGTTACTGGGTTTCCTTCGCGCCCTGTCCTGAGAAGAGCCCACAACAAACTCAGTCGGGTATTTTGTATTCTCTTTACCATATCAATTTATCATATTTAAATTTAAATTAGAGCAATTCGTTCACTCCCACGCATTTCTATCGTCTGAGTAATCTTGCAACTTATAATATGATTTTTCAATCGGCTTTCTTTTAACAAAGACTTTTCGAGATTTCTAGAACTATTTTTGGGAGTGTAATACACAATACAAGGGTATTACGTACAATACAAGTTACAGTACAATTAATTAAAAATGAAAGTAAGATTTAATTTGATTTGGATTTGATTAGAACATAATCCGAATAGACACCGACTCCAAATATAAGAATACGAAGAACACTATTAAAGAATACGCAACTATTTCTTACTTTTTAGAGCATTTTAAT
>JACTOM010000188.1:1190831-1223565 GCA_015832385.1 Elymnias hypermnestra
AGGGTTCCTTCGCGCCCTGATCCGAGAAGAACCCACAACAAACTCAGTCGGGTATTTAGATGTGTATCAGAGACAATCATATAACTTACGAAACCAAAACAAACTTGTTATAAATTCTAGTAGGCTGCATAAGATTAACAACTCATTTAAGGGAAGCTGTATACGTTTCTATAATAAACTCCCACAAGACGTTCTAAAGATGTCAATTAATAAATTCAAAGTCTTTGTTAAAAGAAAGTTGATAGAAAAATCGTATTATAAGTTGCAAGATTACCTAGACGATAGAAACGCCTGGGAGTGAACGAATTGCTCTAATTTTTATTAAAATATAGTAAACTAATATGTTATTGTAATGATGATGGTAAAAAAAAATACCCGACTGAGTTTGTAGTGGGTTCTTCTCGGATCGGGGCGCGAAGGAACCCTCGTAACTTTAGATTTTAAGCCGATTTTGAGTACCATCATCAGACGTATATTAGATACAGAGTGTGGAAAAAAATATATAATTTGACGATTTAAAAGTGCTGTAATATGCCTACTTCAATAAAGATATCTTTGATTTGATTAGATTTGATTATAAAAGATGTCGATAGCGGGGTGGCAAAATAACTGACCTGTAACGTATAAGGTTGCGGGTTCGATCGCGGGTTTTTATGATATTTATATTTGTAAATATAGCAATCAGTTATCATAAGATTTATTGCAATTTGTTTTTACCAATTTATAATGTTTCGGAATAACCAAACTCATTATGTTTATATAAATAAATGCAGCAATGCATGTTTTACATTTAAAGTTACGAATTAAATTAAAGCACTCTTTTAATCAAAAGAATGACTTTACTGATCTAAACCGTATATGTACTGTAGTGAACGTGGTAATTGCAAATCCTGTCTCGTTTATTATAGTATTTATAATTTGGATCTAGGTTACTAGACATACTTCTAATTGACATACCTTTAATACAGTAGGAGACGTTATGAATTTATTAACTCCTACATTAAAATTAATGAAAATGATATTAGCACACGCAGAAGTTATCTTAATACATTCACTTTGGTAATACTCAATTAATTTGATATTAATTTGCTTGTATATTTCATCTACAAACCTACGCACTAGTTAGAATGCAAATGTCCATTAGTATATATAAGAAGATCAACTTTATATTAAAATATTCATATTTATTTGAGTCTTTTCAAGAGTTTTCCTGAAAAAGAGAAATATAAACGATAAATTGACTTAAATATTTTACACATGGTTACACAATAAAGTTCTTTTATCACATTTCTCATGACAACGTATAACACAAGCGAAATTGATGGAAATCTTCTGATATCTTAAATAAATTAGTGATGAATCGTAATTTAAATCATAGAATATATTTCCCCTGTTGTTTATATCTAAAAAAAACTAGGCGTTCTCCGCGATGTTATCGCCGGTTATCAGATGTCTTATTCAAAAATAAAAGCATCCTAAGTTACTCCTTATTACATCTACTATCTAGATTAGAATAGTATAAAACAGAACAGTACAAATAGGCGACCTTATCACTTATCAGCGATTTCTACCAGGCAACCTTAGGGTTAGAGAGATTATTGAAAGTAAGAAGGTGGTGTTCGTTAAAAAATATACACATACATAAAAATAAACCTACATACTAATACATATACGTTTACATAAATAAAATCCGTAAAATATAGATTATAAATCAATACATAATATACATATTGAATAAATAAAACCGAGTACAAATAGTCGTCGTCATTAAAAACATAGAGAAAGTGATTCTTTACTTGTTTCTTGAATATCTCCAATGACTTAGATTCTCTTATACTCAGAGGTAACTCGTTCCTTAATGTTATAGCCTGAACCGTGTAAGATTCCCCATAGAACATTGTTTTATGCGGTATGGACCCAAGTTTCAGGTCACGAGAGGGTCTTAGACACCGTCCAAATTTATTCCGTAAATACACAGGAACACGATGATTAAATAGCACACAGTACAGAAGGGAGACAATATGTAAATTCCGGCGAAACCGAATAGGCAACCACTTGAACTTGTATTTGCGTAATCCAAATACGAACCGAATAGAGAGATTCTGTAATCCCTCAAGTTTATTCAGTTGGTCCTCGGTGAAGTCAGGACAGCTAGCATCGGCGTTATCGAGGATAGATAGTAATGTACGTAAACGGCGCAAGGATCCTATAGCTGCAAATGTCTTTCTGCTCAGATTTCTCAGGTGTGTTGCCCAAGATAAGGTTTTATCCATAATTATGCCTAAGTTTTTAAAAACATCGCTGTTTGGTATAATGATGCCGTTAAGTAAAACAGGTGGAAGATTAGATTACAAGACCAGTCCACTCTTGAAATTAAATTTCTACTGCAAAATAATGACAGCCTGAGATTTGATGGGATTAACTTTTAGGTAGAATGATTTGCTCCATTTACAAATTGTGGCAAGATCATTATTGGTAGTTAAAGGTCTTCAAAATCAATCAGATCGAGACGACGTGTTTATCCAATTTTATTTAAACATGTATAATCAGCTAGTAACAGCGATATACTGTACAAACGAAGTCAGGAGCTATTACCAGTTCAGATACAATCAGAATACTAATAACTTAACACCTATTTGACAAATTCATTAACGTACAGACAGTCGCAATGAATATATTTATAATTTCACGCGAACAAATGTTATGTAAACATGAATTAATACGGTTTATAATTAAGTCAAGTGAATTATCGCACTGTATCAAATTAATGTTTTCTCATATAGCAGTTAGACATAATGGCTTAGAGATTAGACACAAAGAAACCTACAGAGTCCCGCTTTCGATTTCTTTATAGGGACTACTAAGTTTTCTTTATAAGAACTCATATAAATATGCCTCAAATCTTGGCACAGGGCTGCTTTTGAAGTCACTGGATAGCAGTGAGCTCTCGTTGGTCAGAATAGTCTTCTGTGAGAAAATCATCCCACAGAAGGAGGCATCAGAGAGGGAATGTAGAGTCATAGCAAAGACCACCTCTACCCTAACGAAGATACAGGGAGTTAGATGACTTAACTAGCTTATGTCTGGGGTGCCAGAGAGAGCAATCTCAGCAAACATCTTATGCCCCAACATGATGCAGAGCAATCGCTGAGTTTTAGTGGTTATTCTCATCTACAGAGAGTCTCACACATGACTTAGAACCGGAGTGCGTAAATGCACTTTGCAGCGAAAAAAACCTACTGACTAATAAGAGATAGGGCTCTTAGACCATGAACTGGAGAAAGAAACGGAACACTAGATGGCACAAATTTGCGCATCCTCTACTGCCTTCATAAATCTTCAGTTGGACTTATCCGGGACCACCAGAAAGGAATGCGAAAGTGTATCTGATGCCCCGCTGATGGACGAAATGGTTTTCGCTGAGTTTTAGTGGACATTGCGAGACCTCCATCGCCGAATCTCTAACTCCTGATCTATCGGTCAGGATTGGTGCACAGATGCGTTTCCCAGCAACCCACTAGACCAATGAGGTAGTTCGTTTATAAAGAATATATAACATATACTAAATCTTTAAGTCCTTGCTCAGATATTTCAAGCATTTTAATAAATAAATTATCAATGTCGATAATGCAAATAACTATTATTATTTGAGGTATTATCTTACAATCGTGACTCAAAGCTAACGGTCTATTGAAAGCGAAGCTTTGAAAGCTTACATTATCCATAGAACCTTAGCTAAATATTTGGACTCATTCAGTTGTTAGTTCACCTAAATCATGATAAGATGCTACTGTTTTTACCAGCAGAATTCCAGGAATCTATTCCCTGAAGGATAAATTTAGGACATTGGATTTTCTGATTTATCTGAGCCTGGACTGCTTCGAGACTTGGGTGGTGGCTAGGGACCTGTTTACCAAAGCAATAAAGCGAAGCAAAAAGAATTTGGACTCCAATACGACGTAAATTACCTTTTACCAGGTTATCGCGCTTCCTTCCTTTTGACAGCCTCGTTGGCTAAATGTCACCTATATTATATTAGGCCTTCTGTATAAGGATTTTTTTAATAACCATGCTAAATTTTGGATCCGGCAGTTCCTTTATTGTGCTTGGGATTTTTATTATTATAAAAGCAAATCCCATTGCCAATAAAGAGCTTGCTGGTTATAAGCGACGCGAAATCATAGATATTTTATCTATGGGATTATTAATAAATAATCTGTGTACGCTGTGTAATTATATATTTGATTCTGTTTTACTCGTCCAATAAACATTCGACACAGGGTGTGCGTCATTCTCGTGGGCGGGGCGCTAGAAGCATCTTTTGAAAAAACTCTCTGCTGCAACGGCTCTCGAAGCGTACACATCGTTACCAAGATTCTTCGAGAACCGTCAATCCAACCGATCCCTGCACAGAGGCGACGCATTCCCCGCTTTTTTGAGCACAATCATCTGCGTGGTTTTATTCTGCCGAACCCCTACACTGGTCTTAGCTAGTCTTAAGAAGTCCGATTGTAGCTTTTCTTTTCTCCTTGTATTATACATGTGACAATCAGACTTCTTTTTGACTAGGTGTAAATGCTTACGTATGTACAAAATATTTATATATATGTATACTGACGGAAGCATCAAAATACCGGTCTCCTTAAAATAGTTTCGCTTTGAGCCACGGGGTCTTTTACCAAAAAACTGCTCTAACTACTCCTTTTTTTTGGAAAAAAAAATTTTTTGTCTCCGCTGCTGCTACCATGTTTTGTAGAAACCATAATAGTTAAATAAAGTTAAATGCAATCGCTTATCTATTTATGGTGAATTAACCTTATAGATGTTTTAGTTTTTGCCCACAAGCAATTTACAGTGAACTTTATCGATATAAATCTTCGTGAGCCAAGTTTTGCAACGGTTACGTTAACTGACGATGTATTTTAATCAAACTATGTTTATATAAGATGCCAATTAAAACGGCGGTATGCCAGTGTTTGAAATTTAACAAGTATATAAAATTATCTATATGGTAAGATTAATATATTTGTCAAGTTTTAATGTATGGGTGAGGTATTAATATTTGTTTTGAAAGATGTCCTGGGTTCTATATTCAGTTTGGAGTGGAGCCTTTGCTGGAGGGCAAAGTTGGCGCAATGTTTATCAGGAGGAAACGGAGAGAAGGGTTTTGGATACCTTCTTCGAGACTATTATTTCGCGGAAGTAGCCAGATGAAAGACAGTGCTGTAAATACGCCTCTTCTTTGAAGCTTGAGAGTTTGAGGTATAGTTTTGCCATTCCTCCTAAATTGCCCCGTGGAAATCATCCGTAATTACATCCACCGATCCTCTGGTGGTCCACTAAAGAATATGTATGGTATCGCTGGGTTCTATTGGGTATTCTGGCTTGTCAGCAACTCCCAATTAGACTTTAGTCTGAACAGGGTGTGTGATTTATTCGGTAGTATAAATATCACAAATTGTAATAAGAGAGAGAAGCATATAGAAAATTTAATCATTAAAATTGGGTACGAAACCGACACTTCTAACAAAAGTGAAGCGAGTTACTTTAGAATATTATTAGTAAAAATTATTTGTACAAGAGAAAAGCTGTCTCTTATTCTCTCATTATAAGATATTGAAAACATACTCGTACATAGCCCTTAGATTGCCCATGTCAACTACATACATAATACGATAGTTCTGTCAAGGCTTGACCCTTGATGTAAGATTTAATTTTTAAGATATGAGCCTATAACTACAAAACGGACTTTTTTCACTATCTCAAAGTATGTATGTAAGTAGCGCAACATGACACTACACCAGAGTCTTAATTTAATAAACCAAAATTAGCATTGTATAGTTTAACTATAAGCAAACTTAAAATTATAACATTTGGTAAGGTTTCATGAACTCTTAAGGCCCAACAGCCACTTTAGCGTCATTCAAACCGCAGGGCAATAGACGTAAAAACGTCAGTGCGGGGCAGGCGACGGTCATTTCCGTTAAAAAGCGCAGGCAATTTACAAAGACCAATAAAAAACGCGGCCGGCCAATCTAAGGGATAGTCTTTTTACCAACTTGGTGGATTTGTGTTCTAGCAACCCTCTGTAGTATGAATGAGGCCTGGGTCAGGAGTGTAGGACCCGGTGAAGGAGGACACCAACATAAAATCCAGCCTTTCGTAGGCACTAGAAGTTCAACATTCGCATTCGTATCTGGTGTTTGCGTAGTAATGTAACATGAGATAGATGGACAAAAAAATAGCAATATAAGAAATATTTGACGTATTTATAAAATAAAAAAGGAAACGTCATCTCTTAGACTACAATTGTACCCAACACCATAGTGTAGTAACAATAATTAGCAATCGTAAATCTCTCTTTCTCGCTCTAAATACTCCGACAGCTATTGTTTAGTCTGACAAATCGTTTTGAATATTTATTGGACTAGTGACCCGCCCTGACTCCTCACGGATTATATACAGCTTTCTAATATACTAGGGGTGTTTTACAATACGTTTATATTGACGAAAAAAAAAGGGTTATAGCACTGAGTTAATTGAATTCCAGTCAGCGTTCAGGGAGTTCTGAAGTCTCACTCACGGATGAAGATGGTTCAGCTAGTCTTTAGTGGGTATTGCGAGGCCTCCTCAATCGCCAAGTCCCATACTCCTGGCCTATAGGTGAAGAATTGTGTGGAAATGCATTTCTCAGCGAGAAAATTGGGTTATAGACAATATGTATTTATAATAAACAAGGATATAGTTAGTTGTGGGTTCTATTCTGTTGTGGATTTGTTAGACAATAAAAAGATTTGGTTTGAATGAATTGCTCTAATTTGAATAAACTGAATTAAAGATTATATTAACTAGCTTAGAATATAAGTAAGTCATCCATTACATAGACAGTATTAAATCAAAGACGTTGTATAAATATGTCTACACTTAAACAATTAAATTACATACAATATAATTTGTACATAAAAACAGAGGTTCATCCACTGAGTTCATCCGCTGGGTTCATCCGCTGAGTTTTTTTGTAGGGTATTCTCAAAATTTGTTGCGACTCGCCAAGGTACCCTCGCAAAGTTAAACTTTTAAGTCGTACTTTAATATCACTGTCAAATATACTTTTGAAATGTACGACTGATGATGATATTAAAGCACGACTTATATTCTAAGGTTACGAAGATTCCTTCGTATCCTGTCCTAAGAAAAACCCACAAATAACTCAAGCAGGTATCACTTATTTTATCATCACCATTACAATGTTTTTCTAATTTATTATATTAAGATTAGAGTATTTCATTCACTTCCATGCTTTTGTACAAGTAAGCCTAGTAAATTATTGTATTATATAAGTGAAACTTCTTAAGACGCGTGAGGGTAATTTTTTTACGGGTGAAACGCGTGATTAGCGTCACGAAGATGTGCAGCATTTTTTACGCTTTAATAATTTAATATACCATAATTTATAATTTAATATACAATTCGTCATTTGAGATTTCTATTAATTATTTATATTAATTTTCGACACATTTAATATTATAATGACAATTACATTCCTGACAAATCTTCCGGAAATTTAAAGTTTTAAATTTGTATAAACATAAACAAGACTTAAAAATTTGTTTGCCAGAGAAGATTCGCTTCTGACATGTGTACTTTGTACGCACGAACTTTTCATTTATTAGCTGGCCTTAAACAAATGATTTCAAATTATTAAGCGACATATCTAGAACGTTCTGGGAGGTTGTTATATAAAAAGTAAGGTAAGTAGCAGCCCATTAGCAGCAGTTCCACAACTGTGCACAGGCCTCCTCACTCATTCTCTCTCACTCAGCGTCCTCTGTATTCCTTCACTCACATAGTCCTATGTGATGGGAATCCGATACGACTGGATAGATCAGGCGTAGAACCGACGGATTTCCAACCACAGGGGTGGACCATACCGCCAACTTCCCAACTTCGGGCAAATATTTTTTAAATTGGCCCGTTCCGGGACTCGAATCCAGGACCTCATGTCTGTAGTCGAACATGCTAACCACTAGAGCAATGAGGCAGTTTTATCGTTTTGTTTGTTATATAAAAGTATACAATTTCGCTGGGAAATGCCTTTACGCACCCCGATGAAAGACTTTCTAGTCGGGAGTGTGGGACTCACAGATTATAGAATACCCACTAAAACCCAGCGGATCTCACCTCATCCATGAGTGAGATCACTAGAGGTTCCCTAGCTGCATTCCACTCTACTGACCCGGATGACATGGACCAAGAGGACCTACCACTCAATAGGGTGAAGCATGAAACGCATACTTGCGACTTCTCCCACCAAGTCTCCTTCGACGGCGAGGGAGAGCTTCAGCCTATTGCTCCCTTAGCCTCTCATTTGTTTCTTCACTGGAGAGCATTACATACAATTACCCTTAAATTAATTGTTAATTTATGCAGCCTACTAGGATTTATATTTTTTATATTACTTTCATTTATGGATGTTTTTTATGTTGTAAATACAAAACTCTTACGTTTGTTGTAATTTTACTTTCTTTAAAGCCACAATCGGCGGAAACAACGCCGCTCCACTTGACGACGCCGCGTGACAGCTTTGCGAAACTAAACGCAACACACGGGCATTCCGTTCGGAATCCAATCTACGCAGACAGATAGATAGATAGTAGCAACACTACCTTTATTTATATTAATACACTTTTACATTGCCAAATAGTTTTATCTATACATAAATAAGAGATAGCCATGTATCTATTGACCCATCACGATATCTCTGGACCCATAAGGCCTTTTTTTTTCACGGGTGGGAAATCTTCTAAAGATACCCGGCCTTTTGGGGAAAAGGCCAGGTGATGTAGGATTATACCCACTGAAACCCCCTCGGTGGCCCTCCTCGGCACATGTAACGTGGCTCCAGGATGTCCGTAGGAACTTTCGTCTGGTGCCGGGACCCATAAGGCCCTAGAGCCTTAAAATTTAGTAGGAATATTCCTTTTGCCGAGTAAAGGTCAGCTACGAACGGATTTTGCGAAATTCAACCACAAGGGAGTTGCGGGGGTGTTAACTATTGACTTATCACGATATCTCTGGAACCATAAGGCATAGAGACTAATATGTAACTCTCTTTCCTATGAGTGGGTAAGTATGTGCCCAGCATTGAGACGTGCTAAAAAGGCTACTAAAGACTGTTTTAATGTACAAAATATTGAAAAAAAAAGAAGGATTGCAATTGTGTAGTCGTATCGTTAATTGGCGATCTCTTCTAAACAAGCAGGTTAGGAAGATTGCAATGGAAACTTGTAAGTGGGTAGGCGATGTTTTAAAAGAAAAAGCGACGTATGTAATATATCGTTGAAAAGTAATATTATTACTCAGCCGAAATCATTATTATTTTAATCATAGAAAGGAGTAACTGTTGAGTTACTTGCCGGTTTCTTCACAGCAGAATCAATTTTCCGAACCGGTAAATGTGTAACTAACGGACAGACTACTGACTGATTGACTCTTGACAATTAGTTTATGTAAAGATTAACTGTTTCTTAAATATTTATAAAATGAAATAAAGAAAAGACCAGTGCGACAGTGTATCTCGTATAGCGGAGATGCGCGAGATGCATCCGATACGGACGCAGCGACGCGTGTGACGTGACGTAATCATACTTGTATTGTTTGTTGCTATACAATAGCTTTATGGTGTAAGACATTAACATACATACATCTGATGAATCATATTCATAAATTACAAATGTACACAGCGTTGCGCATTTTTTTACAGACGAATAATTGTCTATTTGTCCGTTATCGCGAGAAATCATAATAGATATGCGTTGTCTGTTTTTCAGCAGTTAAAACAATAATGGTTCATTGTGTATGTATTATATACATTGAACCCTTTATATAAATAGCTTGAATATAATGAATTTTTAAATTCTCTAGCATTATTCTTTCAGCTGGGAAATGAATTTGGGCCAGAAGCTTCCTTGCGCATTCGCCCTGGTATTCACGAATGAAACTGACTAAGGATATTCAAGGAGTCGACAATAGGCGTTCGCAAAGACAGCACTTGCCACCTAGCCTTCCCCTCCGAAGGGAAAAGGCAGCAGAATCTTCTGCAGCTTCCCGTTCTCCCTCCATTGCCTTCAACAAGATGAAGGCCTCGTAGCAAGAGGCTACTGCAATCCATCCTATCACACTGTCAAGCATGGCATCTACTATACTTTGCAGTGAAAGATCTGCACCGACCAGGGACACTAGAGGATGTCGCTATGTTCCCCAATCTGAATATTCTGCCACAATGTGAGCCATCGTATCCAATGGTGCACCACACTGATGCACTGCAGTCAGGTGACGCCTTGCGTCGCACTATTTGATGCAAGTACTTACCAAAACATCCATGAATACTTGCATCAGCCTAAAGCAAAGAGATCCGTACCGCCTCGTAAGATATTTTTCGAGGCGAGGACGAATCGGCTCCACCGTGCCCACACCCTCACTTAGAGACTCGAGATCCAGACTTGGAGTAAAGGCCCTGACCCGTCAGATGGCCACGGGCCTACTCACTCATAGGAGGGAGGGTTTGTAGAGCCTATGAACTATATCTACCTCTGCTTAACTGCAGATTAGGAGGCTACAGAATTACTCTAAGAATGTAGGTTTCCTCACGTTTTCCTTTACCGAAAAGCATAATGATGGATTGTAATGAACGATCAAACGTATAAGTGAACCCTCGGCGCCCCAGTACAGGATACAGGTTCCACTGGGTATTAATAGGTATTCTGTTCTGCAGCAAATCCCACCCTCCTATTATTTCCCAGGGAAAAAAGGTTTTCTGGAGTACTAGAGGTTATTGCTGGAGTTTAGTGGGTATTCTGGCTTATTGCTAGAGATTCCCACACCCGATTAGTTTAAGGAAAAAGTATTTCCCAATGAAAGAGATAGGGTTTTTAGAGCATAGGAGCTATGCTGCTCTATTACGGGTTTGCGGACTACAAATACCACAGAATTACTCCTGGGATATCCAATTTACCTTCAACAAAAGCACAATAACAGGACTATCAAATATCCAACTTTATTTTTATCAAGAGAACCTTATCCCGCGACTTCTCTGGATGAATATTCCGTAGGCCTTCACAGCAAAACAACAATAGTTCTATTAAATTAAACTGCATTTCGTTGTCATTGAAACAGTTAATATCTCATTGCTTTACATTAAATAAATTATTTGTAAGATAATCTAGAACTAATCTGCATTTACATTTCGTGTCGATGTAATTTAATCTGAATGAAACACTTCTACTGTGGGATTATTTAAGTCTTTGTGGTTGAATGGAGATAAATTACAAGTTTTGTATATAATTAGTTATACTTTCGATTAACTGTTAATAGCAGTGTACCCTTGTAGTTCCCGATCCTGTGAAAATATGGGGAATCTGCACTTAATTTCAAATCAATTTCCTATACTTTTATAGATATCGTGATGGTTTAAAACCATCTTCGTATTGCTTTTCTAATGTGCCCAGTTTAGAGCAGATAGGGAAGATGATTCCAATCTCCATAAAAGCCATAGGTAGAAAGAAATATGTTTTAAATATGAAGAAAACTAAACAATTTGTTTTATTACTATGTGAAAATGTATCAGGAAAACGTATTAGCATATGTTGCGCTGCGTCGTAAAGATGAAAACACGACACATGAGTGTACTCCCACATTTGTCGGAATCATTTCATTTTATCAGAATTCCTAATTTCATTTCACAATAACTTGCGATTTGTCGTCGTCGTCGTCGCTTCAACCGATGGACATAGGTCTCACGTAATGACGTTCACAAGGCCCGATCTTGCGCCGCCTGTCTCCAGCAGCTACCAGCGACCTTCTTTATGTCGTCGGTCTACCTTGTGGGGGGTTACCTATACTGCCCCGTCCGGTGCGGGGTCGCCACTCCAGCACCTTCAGGCCCCAACGTCCATCGGTCCTTCGGACTATCTGTCTCGCCCATTGCCATTTCAGGTTCGCGATTCGTAGGACTATGTCGGTGACTCTAGTTCTTCTACGGATCGCACGCTAAGTGACTCTCTCCATCGCACGCTAAGTGACTCTGAGCTTCCGCATGAGACCCATAGTCGCGATCTCGTCTCAGAATCGTACGTCATCACAGGCAACAAGCACTGTTCTAAGACTTCAATCTTCAGGCACGGAGGGATATCGGACGTAAAATATCTGGCGTAGTTTCCCGAACGCTACCCAACCGAGTTAGATCCTTCTCGAAATTAGACCTACCTGGACTATATGTCCCAGGTATGCAATCGTCAACAACGTGTCGTATCGTTTTAAATTATTCGTATGAATACGTATAATTGAAAACGATACGTAATTATTTATTTATTAAATCAAATTCCTAAATTTTTATTAGCCTTTTACAGAACTTTTGATTTCTCAAATATCGTTTTTTCCATATATTATTTCAAATAAATATGCAAATTTAATTTAAACTGAAACTTTTTTAAACCCATGTGGGATTTTTAAGGATTAAACGTCACGTAGTAGCGTCACGAAGATATGTAGCATTTTTATGCTAATTCGATAAAAGGTAAGTTAGTTTTAATATTTACAAATAACATGTGGCATTTTAATTTGCCACACGTCATTTAACATACTATTTTTTATAAAACATAATATAAAAATATTTCATGAATTCTCTTTTCTTAATTTTAAATTGAAAAACAAAATTTAATTCTTAATTTCTATTGACAAAAATCACTTGGCATTTTTATTTAGAATTCGTCATTTGAGATTTCAATAAATATTTTAATAACAATTAAATTCCTCACATAGCTAACTTCCTTTTTCCCTCCCTCTTTGTCTCGCAAAAATCTAAAGTTTTAGATTTGTTTAAATATAAACACGACTTATAAATTACTTTGCCAAAGAAGTTTCACTTCTTCATGTATACTTTGTTAACAATTTCCATAAATGAAAGATAGAAGATTACTACGTTCGGATTTACTCATACTTACACGGGATCTAGAACTAGGAGGGTGACACCATGGTGAGGTGATCAACGGTTACTTAGGTTATAACTGCATCATTAATGACCATTGATTTAACGAAAAAAGAGATTAAGCTATATTTGAAATCAATCGCAATCATCTTCGCATTATTTCCTATCTAATGAGCCCGATTTGGATGACTTCTATTCTTTTAATACTAACAGATTAGCGGTTGACTGTGATCTCACTTAACGCACCGATTGGTAAAAGGCAATTTACCTCTTAGTGATTTTTACACACTAACGGGTAGCACCCACCACTCTAGTCTGAAATACATTTGAAAAAGTATACATGCTGTTTGTTTTCTCAACAATCAAACCTGCAAGACATTCAAATAACTTCTATAACGAATAAAGGCAAAGACAATTTTAGTGATTCATTTTTTTAAATGCAAAACTCCTTACGTAAAAGTGTGAATGCACCTTTAATGTCGTAGTTTAAATTTTCTATTTCGCAAGGAATACTTTACAATGAACGTATCATTACCATATTTTCGTTGAGGCGGAAATAAGCCAGCGCTGATGATTGTTTCCTTAATTTTGAGCGGAATGTATTGCAATATATTTCATTTCGTTTTTAATTTTATTGAGAGAGTCACTCAGCGTGCGATGGAGAGGGCTTTGCTCTGAGTTTCTCTACGTGATTAAATCAGAAGTCAGGAAATCCGTAGGAGAACCAAAGTCACCCACATAGCCTTACAAATCGCGAACCTTAAGTGGCAATGGATGGGACACATAGTCCGACGGACCGATGGACTTTGGGGCCCGATCGTAGTTAGACCCCCACAAGGTGGCCACAAAGTCGCAGGTAGCCGCTGGAGCCAGGCGGCGCAAGATCAGGCCTTGTGGACATCATTAGGTGAGACTTATGTCCAGTAGTGGACGTCCATCGGTTGCAGCGGCAACGACGACGACAATATTTCTTTTGTCGTTGGTAATTGTATTTAGGCACTCTCTTAACTGCCTCATTGGTCTAGTGGTTAGCATGTTCGACTACAGACAAGAGGTTTTGGGTTCGAGTCCTGGGTCGGGCCAATTCAAAAATCAGTATTGAGTTTTCTATTTAAGGTTTTCTCAATATTTGCCTGAAGTTGGGAAGTTGGCGGTGTGATCTACCCCCGTGACTCGGAGAACACTTTAAGCCGTCGGTCGCCTTATCTCTCTACGGCCGTGTCGGATTCACGTCATATTGGACTATGAGAGTGAAGGAATAGAGAGTGCACTTGTGTACTATGCCTGCCAATCCACAGTGTAGCAGCGTGGTGGGTCTATGGTCTAAAAACCCTCGCTCCTCGGAGTGAGGAGGCCTGTGCTCAGCAGTAGGACGTTAATGGGCTGCTACTTACTTACTTACGGGATCACTGGCAAAACTAAAATACCCACAAAAATCCAGTGGAGCCCTCGTTATTTGTAAATGGGAGACTAGGGGTTCTGGTTCCCGGATGAAGTCGATTCACAGATGCATTACAGGCAAAGGAATTGTACAGATGTATCAAAAACTTTTTTTTAATGTCGCTGGTAAATGCATTTAGGCACCCTATCAAGAACAATAGACGGGAGTGTAGGACTCACTGGCAGAGCCAGAATACCCGCTAAAATCGCTTTTTGGTATCCCAGATGAAGCTGGCACACACGTGCACTACAGGGTAAGAAGTTGTACGACTATAATTCTCCGTCTCCTATATTCAGGCGCTAACTCGAAGAATTCACAAACAACTACGTTTTGTTCTTCAATAAGGCGTGTTTCACGATGCCCAAGATGATTGTAAGTTTTTGTGTCTTCGTTACGAAAAATTCTGAATTTGCTTGGGATTTCCACAGACTATGATTATATTTTTGTGCACAGATTGTTATTGTGAATTTTATTTATAATGTGTGTTCTTCAGCGAGATGGTGGTCTTGCAAAAGAAGGGAACCAAGAACCCTGCTTGCCAGTGAGAGGTCTGGGCCGATCACAGACGTTTTAATGTGTTGCTGAGACAATTGGGACACGCTGTTGTATCCAAAATCACAATCGTGATGGTCGACAGCCAACAATTTGGTGCGGGTATTTGCCGAAACAACCATGACCAATTTTAGCCCGCTGCTGGGGGTCTGAGATCCTTCTTCCATCTTTGGATCAAGGCTCTGATTACTAGAAACCTGACCTTCTTTACCTCATCAGCGTTAGGTAATTCTCTTCTAGCTCTCGCAGTAATTCTGGACTGGTATGCAGCTGCTTGAATTTCTGCTGCTAATGTCCAGAATGTTAACAATATTCTTTTTATGAGAAATTTTCTAAATACTTTGTATCCCTTCGAAGTTTAAAATTATCTTTTCTTTGACTGAACAAAGGAAGATAAGGGAGGAGGTCGTTGTTCAATCGGTCATTACCTAAACACTTATAAATGTCTCCATTAAAGATTAAATGGAAAGGCTTTCTGAATGTCAGGGGTCACAAAATCGATATCAGCCGCGCTAACCTTTACAAACAATGGTAGGTATTAGAACACCATTACAATGTAATTTGTTACCAATTTCCAGAGCAAAGCAATCTTGTAAGCAAGGTTACTTATATACCTTATTTAGTTCCTGATAATAGTTTACACTCTCCTTATAAGTACAGGCAAGTGCAAGCTGTCAGCAACAAAAAAAATTAATACAGTTAAAGCTGACCTTTCCATTAGTGTCATATAAAATAGAGAGACAAAACAAAAAAGGTACAGTAAGTTAACCTTAAAAGATAGACATATACTACTAAAGAAATCTTTTAGAACTCTTTTTGAGAACAATTTCGTTATACACGAGTGTTGCGTAAAGAAAGTTTTCAATAGAAGTAAATTCGTCTCGTTTTTGCAACATTTTTCATTGTTACTCCACTCCTAATGATCGTGACATGATTTGGTATAGTCTAAAGCCTTCTTTGATAAATGGACTATCAGTGGTTCCTGAGATTAGCATGCTAAAACAACCAAAAAACTTCAGCTTGATTAAAAATTTGATGGTCTCGCTGGCGCAGAGGTGCGAGTATTCGCTTTGCTAGCGGAGGTCCCGGGTTCGATCCCCGGTAGGACGAATTTAGGAAATTGTATTTTCCAATTTGTCTGGACTGGTGGGAGGCTTCGGCCATCGCTAGTTACCACCCTACCAGCAAAAACGTACCGCCAAACAAAGAGATTTGTGTTCCGTTACGATGCTGTGTAGAAACCGTAAGGGGTATATCGCCTCTTAACAGATTAGCGCGCTTCCATTTTAGACTGTATCATCACTTACCATTAGGTGAGATCACAGTCAAACGCTAATCTTTTAGCAATAAAAAAAAACGTACGGAGAAAGCTGTTATTGTCAGAATTATAACCTTAATTCTGAAATTGGTGTTAAATTAGTTTTTATTCCAATCCAAATGTTAATTTAACGCCGATCAAAGACAATTTGGGACAGTTATAAATGAAATTGGATAACTTAAATTTGTAAACTTTTAATGACAGCCTTTAAAAAGTCATAATTAAGTTGATAGATGATGACAATGATTTGAATTATTTAAGCTCAAAGACAAATGATTACGTGTACATATACGGCTACGTAAATAATACAATGGAATATTGTCTCTTTTCTTTCTAAACTATTCGTTTCGCTAGTTAAAGTCCAGGGGTTGATTCCTAGCCAAGTAAAATAAGCTTGTTTCTGTAAAAGGTAAGTAAGTAAAGCAGCCCATTAACGTCCCACTGCTGGGAACAGACCTCCTCACTCATATGAGAGAGGTTTTTAGAGCATAGCCCTAGTAGGTTGCTCCACTGCGGTTTAGCAGGCACAGTACACAAGTGCATTCTATATTCCTTCACTCTCATAGTCCGATGTGACCGGAGAGAGATCAGTCGCAGGACCGACGGCTTAACATGCTTTCCGGTAAATATTGACAAAACTCAATATCGATTTTGAATTAGCTCGACCCGAAACTCGAACCCCATGTCTGTAGTCGAACATGCTAATCAATAGACCAATAAGGCAGTCCACAGAGTTCAAGAAGGTATGGTTCCTTTATTATTTACTAGCGGCCCGTCCCGGCTTCGCACGGGTAGACATAAATAAGTAAAGTTATTAAAGTTATAAGCATGATAATTATAACGACCATGAATTGACAAATATTATGAAAAAGTGTGATTTCTAATACTAAAACTAAGTAGCTCTGAAATAACATTTTAAGTGAAGCATAAAAATGTGTTAAAGAACTCGAAACCGGTTACCTAGTTCATAATGGTGCACCCCCTTCTTCCGCACTGCCCCTCTCTCGTCGAGTTAGTTACTCGATGCGCTGCGTGGCGGCTGCCGCCGGCATGTGTTGTTATTTTCATTTCATGATATCTTTTGAATGGAATATACGGTTTCAATAATTCAAAAAGTTATCATCAGGTATTGAGACAATCTTGAATATTAAATTATTTATATGGATAAAAATTTATAAATGGTATAGATTACACGGCCTGACTTTGATCGCCATTTCTATCAATTTGTTAAATGTAAAAAAGTAGTTATAGTGACGTAACTACAATAGTTAGACATATGGTCCTGCGAAGTTTTTTGTAGATATTGATATATTCTATAATATTGTCGAGCATTTTTTGTCCTATCATTAATACACTGCACAGAATATGCGATGAAAGACATTTTATGGCTAATTTTTTTACACCTTCGGTTGGTTTTAATAGGAATTTCTAAAGATATCTATAGTAATCTAGTACCAAATTAGCCTATGTTACTCAGTGATAATGTAGCTTTCTAATAAAAAAAGAATCATTAAAATCGGTCTAGTACTTTTTGAGTTTATTCGTTACATACAAAAATACAAATCTTTCTCCTTTATAATATTAGTGTCGAAATACGTGCTAATTTAAAAACAAGACTTGGATGAGATTCTGGTCATTAAGCGAAATATTGAAAAAGTAAAGAGATATCAAAAGTGTTTAACACTTGCATCTTGCCATGTCTGATATATGAATATCTGTCAGAATGGAAGAAGTGTGTTGGGAATAGATAAAATACACTTGAAAAGCAAAGACCGTTAAAGTCCTATCAGTCTGCTGGGCACTAGTCTATCTGCCTCATTGGTCTAGTGGTAAGCATGTTCGATTACAGACATGAGGTCCTGGGTTCGAGTCCCAGGTCGGGCCAATTAAAAAATCAATATTGAGTTTTCTATTAAGATTTTCTCAATATTTGCCCGAAGTTGGGAAGATGATGGTGTGGTCCACCCTCGTGCCTCGGAGCGCACGTTAAGCCGTCGGTCCTGCGCCTGCCCTCTCTACGGTCGTGTCGGATTCCCGTCACATCCGACTATGAGAGTAAAGGAATAGAGAGTGCACTTGTGTACTATGCCTGCCAATCTGCACTGGAGGGTCTTGGTGGGTTTACGCTCTAAAAACCCTTTCTCATATATATAAGAGGCCTGGACCGCTACTTACCTGGACTGTTACTTACCTTTACCTTACTATCAGTCTGCAGAAAATGAAAACGGCATTGGACAGGACAAATGATGAGAGTAAAGAAGGAGAAATTGACGACAATAATAACTGAATGGTACCCCAGGGAAAGTAAAAGAAGTAAAGGAATACCAATAAAGTGATGGGAAGAGAACCTGACCTTTACATTTTTATGTATAATGATAAAAACATTGTCCCTACGTTAAATAACTTTAAGTCTTGCCATTGTTTTGATGCCACCATTTATTTTATGTCATACGTGCTCCTTGGAATCGAATTTCCCATTTTCCCAAAGGATCGGGAACTAGCCGGGTCACACCACGGGCAACTTAAAGTAAGTAAGTAGCAGCCCTTTAACGTCCGACTGTTAGGCACAGGCCTCCTCCCTCATATGACTGAGGAGGTCTGTGTTTTAAAGCACAGACCCACCACGCTGCTTCACTGCAGATTGGCAGGTATAATACACAAGTGTACTCTGTATTCTTCACTCATATAGTCCGACGTGACGGCAATCCGACACGACCAGAGAGAGATCAGGCGCAGGACAGACGGCTTAACGTGCTCTCCGAGGCACGGGGGTGGATCACACCGGCAAATTTTTCCCAACTTCGGGTAAATATTGAGAAAATCTTAATAGAAAACTCAATATCGATTTCGAATTGGCCCGACCCGGGATTCGAACCCAGGACATCACGTCTGTAGTCGAACACGCTAACCATTAGACCAATGAGGCAGTCAGGAAACTTAATGTATTAATATTAAGGAGTTTATTTTTACATGGAAAGTGTTATTTCGTTGGTTTTCGCAAGGTTAAAAGAAACACAGTTAAATAGTTCAAGGTGTAATCCCGACTGACATTCGCCGCGGGTGCAACCGCGATCGCGCCACTTATATTTATAATTACCTACATTACAGAAAGCTTTAAGCTTATTCGCAAGAATATAGTGACGCAGCAAGGGAGAAAAATAGGGCATTCTCGGCCGCGAAATTTTCTGAGTACATCAATATATGTATACTATATATAATTTGAAAATATTATGTGGTGTTTATTAAAAAATCCGACCGTGGGAAGATGGGAAACCTAGCAATCCACGTGGAATTTGTCTTTCAGTTTGTGAACAGTTAGGTCACATACAAATAAAGAAGAATCACATATCTACATAACGATATCTTTAAAACACGCTTTAACATAAATGAAATATAAAATAATAACTTAATTATCACTAACAGACATCTTTTTGATTGTTCGTGTGAGAAATGGATGGAATGCTTATAAAATTGTAAATGATTTCAAGTTATTTAAATATTTTCGATGTTTTTTTCTCGTTTACTGATGCTTGATTGTGATCTTACCCAATAGACAGTAAGATATATAGCGTTTTAACTTGATAGGAGGTAATCTAACCCCTGATGCCCCCCAAGCTTATGCTTAAATGATGTTACGTTAATGTATTATACATTAAAGTATATAAATAAATAAGAAACAAAAATAATCATAGATTTAAAATGTTACCATCATCTATTTCAACATTTACACTTTTGGTTTACCTACATGGTTTATACAAAATATCATTATTAAAGGAATTTACTTATATGTTTACTCATTACTCAACTCTATCTCACATTGCACCGAATAAAGTTTTCTTTCTTTCTTTGTTGATGTCTTTCAGTAATGAAACGTCATGTTTCGCGGTATGTCTTTGCTGGTGACGTGGTAACTAGTTAGGGTTAAAGGTTGGGTGCCTTCGTCGCTTCTACCGATGGACGTCCACTGCTGGACATAGGTCTTTCTTAATGATGTCCACAAGGCCTGATCTTGCGCCGCCTGGTTCCAGCGAATACCGGCGACCCTATTTACATTATCGGTCCACCTTGTGGGGGTCTGCCTACACTGGGACGTCCGGTGCGGGGTGGCCACTCCAGCACGTTCAGTCCTCAACTTCCATCGTTTCTTCGGACTATGTGTCCCGCCCATTGCCACTTCAAGTTCGCGATTCGTAGGATTATGTCGGTGACTCTGGTTCTACTACGGATTTCTTCATTTCTGTTTCGATCACGTAGAGAAACTCCCAGCACAGCCCTCTCCATTGCACGCTGAGTGACTCTGAGCTTCCGTATGAGGCCTATAGTCAGCGACCATGACTTTGGTCTTCAGGCACTGAGGGATATCGGACGAAAATATCTGGCGTAGTTTCCCGAACGCTGCCCAACCTTAGACTTGGATTCGGCGGTTGGGTTCCTTAGACTTAAACATATTACAAAATACGTATAATTACTTAAATTTACGTTGCCAAGAATATAATCTCTGTAAACAAGAACACGCGCCATTATCCCAGTGTCCCATCAAACTTATAAAACTATCTTTATTGACACATTGCTAACATACATTTCGCTAAATCATGCTCAGAATGAGATTAGCCTTCAGTGTAGGAGACATATCAGTACAAAAGTATACGCAATAACTTCTCATTACTCTTCTAAATATGTTGTTAGCATTCTGTTCTTTCTTCAACATGGACAAAGACAAAAGGCTCCTCAACTGTTTGCCATCTGTACCGATCCTTTACATTGTATATAGCCATCTTAGTCCTTTTTCCCGCTGATAAATGCATTTGCGCTCCCCTGCCAGAATACCCACTAAAACCCAGCGACACCCTCCTCACTCTGAATTGGGAGTGTCAGAGGTCCCCTTGCGCATTCACTCTGACACTCCTGGATGAAACCGACTGAGTATGTTCAAGGAGGAGACAAGAGGCGTTCCTAGAGACGCCTTCTGCCGCCCAGTCTCCTCGTCCGAAGGGGCGCAGCATCTACTGCAGCTTCCCGTACTTGCTCCTTTGCCTCCTTCAAAGAAATGACCGCTTCGCAGAAAGAGGCAACTGCATTCCATCCTATCTCACTGTCAAGCATAGCGTCCTCTATACATGGCAGTGAGATATCTGCTCCGATGGGGGACACCAGAGGATGTCGCTGTGGTCCCCAAGCTGGACATTCTGCCACAGTGTGGGCCGCCGTACAGGCGCACTACACTGATGGCTGATAGGAGACTCTTCACGTCGTGCTATCTGATGCAAGTACTTTCCGAATCATCCGTGTCCGGTCAATACTTGCACCAACCTAAAGGTAAGCGATCCGTGCCGCCTAGCTAGCCGTTGTTCGAGGCGACGATGAATCGGCTCCACCATGATCACACCCGCACTTGGATACTCGAGATCCTCCTTCCAAGCTTGAATCAAGGCTCTGTCGGCAAGGGCCCTGACTCTCTGGACCTCGTCAATTTCGAGACGGTCACCTCCAGACCTTACGGCAACCCTTCCCTGGTAAGTATTTCCGCCTGCAATTTCCACGGGGGATCACCCGCCAAGAGTGAGCCACTTTAGTCCTGCTACTTTCTTTTAAAAAATATCCTATTTCCTAAACTGAAATATGGTAAAAAAATCATTAAAATCCATTGATTAAATATGGAGTTCATTGGTGTGAAATTGCATTGCATTGTACCAAATGCACTACTAAGTTTCTTGTTATAAAAACAATTTTAGATGCTTGCAATTATGGGATATGTGTAGCCTACCTGCAGCGGAGTAGTGTAATGGGTCTAAGCTTTAAAAACCCTCTGTCTTATTAATGAGAAGGCCTTTGCACAGTAGCATGACTTTAAAAGGCTTTTTTTTGTCGCTGGGAAATGCTTTTACGCACGCTGGATGGTGTACAGCTCCATCCAGGAGTGTGGGACTCACTGTAACCAGTATACCCACTAAAACCCAGCGGAACCCTCTTCATCCGTATGGTGGACGCCAGATGTTCGCTAACGCATTCATCTTTGGCGCCCCTGATGCGTCCGACTCAAGGGTTCAAAAGAGGGGAAGCAGGCGCTCAAAATTGCACCGTCTTGTACCTCCCCTTCTCCGGCGGGAGGGAGGAGTATCGACCGCTCTCTCTTTCTTTGCCTCTCTAATGCCTCCTTTTGCAAAATAACGGCCTCGCAGAAGGAGGCAACTGNACACGCTGTGGCGTCACCGGGGTCACAGCTGAAAATCAGCGTCATGTGTTGTATAACACATGACAATTGCTGAGCTGTGAACCTTTTCCAGGTGGTGTTACAGGCAGTAACGCTGCAAAGCTAGATTAAGAATACTGTTTGTAACACCATTACAGAATAAATGTTTCTTTCTTTCTTTCTTTCTTTCTTTCCAGCGGGTCATGCTATCGAGCATAGCACCCACTATGCAGAGCAGGGAGAGATCGCTTCCAACCACCGACATTAAGACGTGGCGCTGGGGGCCCCAGGCCGGGTATTCTGCCAATGTGTGATACGCCGTATCAACAGCCGCATCACATTCACGGCACGCTGGCGTCTTCTCACATCCCACAATCTGGTGCAAGTACTACCAAAACAACCAAGTCCAATAAGCAACTGCACCAACCTGTATGTTAAAACACCATGCCTTCTTGCGATCCAATCTTCCAAGTGGAGAATAAAAGCCGTTGTAGTGACTGCGCTCGCTATAGGAGACCCAAGGTCCTCCCTCCATTCGTGAATTAGGGCCTGATGACTTTAAAAGGCTGCTTCTTACACTTTACCGTTACATGTATACCTAAAGTAATTTAGAAACAAATGCATTGCACTCAAATGATATCCTCTTTCAATAATCTCACGGTTAGACTCTTAGACTACATTTGTAAAAACCGCAAGCATTTAGTGTGTATATTTGTCACCGTGATTAGACAAGTTCACACCATGGCGTCAATGGGACGAAGCGTGGGAGAATTCAGTAGGTATTTGAAACATTTCTAATTCAACATATCGCAGCTTTGGTAGAAAGACACTTTTCAAAATTGCTAAGTTTACAGGAGACCCTTTTATTTATTGATTGAACACCAACATAATACACATTATATGCATTCAAACCATTAATACAAACTTATTTACGTGGTTTCTTACTCCCTGATGAAAACAACGTGAATAAACTTAAGGTGACAATGTAGTAATAAAAAGATAGACAAATAGATAGAAAATATTTTATTGCACCACACATGAAACATAAAACAGATACAAGGTAATAGAGAAAAAAAAACAAAGTACGAAATGGGGTAGGTGGTGTAGGTTAATAATATAATAGCCTTTATCGACAACCTTAAATCTAGATTACAAAAAATGTTTTATAAATGACACCGGTTGCCCTGCGTTTTCGCATAATGGGCCTCCCCCAAAATAGACCACTTTTTTTCGGTCACCGGCTTTCGTCTTCCATGTGATTCCGGCAGCGAGCTTTATTTCGTCTTCCGATCTATATATATATATCCTCTCCTCCTCTTGCCTTCCCTTGGGTACCGTTTTGTGACGTCACTAGCCCAATTGTCATTGCTATTTCTCGCTACATGCCCTCCCCTTTTCCACTTCTGTTTTCGTATAAAATAACTGACATCTGTGGTGTTCGTCTTCTTTCTAATATAGTTGAGTGTCAATTTGTCTTTTTTTATATTGAACATAAATATTTTAATATATATACGTGTCACGTTGCTTGTCCGCGATGTACTCTTAAACTACTTAACCGATTTTAATCAAATTTACACACAGGTGATCCAACTTGAAATATAGGATAGCTTACATCTTAATTTAAGCCGCAATATTATTTTATTGCAAATTATTAGTCTATTAAATCTTAAACAAATTCCTTAGCCACGAGTTGTCGTGGTCTGCTAGTGTCCAGGTCTGCTAGTAATATATATAAAAAGAAGAAGAAAAAAGATGATAAATATTAAACACAAACGTTAGGGCTTAACAACTACTTTAAGAAATATTTCTTAAACACAGCCCTTGAATCCCTAAAAATATCAATATCATTTATATTCTTTACAATTTCGTTATATGAGTTCATAATTTTGTTCAGTGGGAGTTCTAGCCTAAACTAGTTTTAGAAAAATTAAACAGCAAGTTTAAATCAACCGATGACATGACATATATAGACACATATTGGGAAGAAACCGATCAAACGGTTTAAAAAGCATACAATAAAAACGTAATTCTTGATATAAAATTAAAATGAAACCTATTCCATATCCCAACTTTCAGCAGATTGAAAGAAATACGACACCAAAGCAATCAAAATCTTTTTACTCGTTATTAAGACATCCGAGGATTACTTGCCCATTTGATTTCCCGGATGGATTCGACTTAAGCTTGTACTCTTTTTCCATCGGCGGTGAGAAATCATGGTCAACCTTTTTTTCTTTTTTCACGGGGGGGAGGGGGGATGAAAAAGGTTATGTAGGATTATACCTACTAAAACCCCTCGATGGCCCTCCTTTGGGCATGTAAGGCGACACCAGGCTCTGCAAGGAACTTTCATCTGGTGCTTCCCTTGCGCGATGTCTGACGCAACCCATGATTATTTTTACTACAATGAAGCCTAAGGCCACCTTAAGCTACATTCTTCTCGGGTTTCATACTAAAGGAACGGTGGGAGCCCCGTCTCTCACCGTTCCTTTAGTACCCCTCGCAACCCCTCTGACTGACGGCTGGAGCATTCCACAACTGCAAGGCGTCATGGTCAACCTACTTACACTTTCAACAATACGACCACTTGATTTGAAAAGTGTGAAACGCGGTGCCAAACTACGAATACAACGTTACTTTCGTGAATACCCACACTGGTAAAAAAAAGCACAAAAAACCTACTCTTTTATCAAACATAACGGCAAACGCTGCTCTATGACATTAATTTTGCAACAAAAACGCTGGGAAGTTACGAGGTATGGTTGAACGTAGACAACCTTTATAAAAAACCTTGGCCGGTAGATATTTTTTAATAAAAACATACCATAGTACGTTTTTATATAGAAAACATTCAATTTCAATACATGACTTTTAAACCCTTTACTATTTGTCTAGTAAATTANATTTTTACTACAATGAAGCCTAAGGCCACGTTAAGCTAAATTCTTCTCGGGGTTGTATACTAAAGGAACGGTGGGAGCCCCCTCTCTCACCGCTCGCAACCCCACTGCTGAAGGCTGGAGCATTCCACGACTGCAAGGTGTCATGGTCAACCTACTTACACTTTCAACAATACGACCACTTGATTTGTAAAGTGTGAAACGCGGTGCCAAACTACGAATACAAAGTTACTTTCGTGAATACCCACACTTTGTTAAAAAAAAAGCACAAAAAACCTACTCTTTTATCAAACATAACGGCAAACGCTGCTCTATGACATTAATTTTGCAACAAAAACACTGGGAAGTTACGAGGTATGGTTGAACGTAGACAAACTTTATAAAAAACGTTGGCCGATAGATATTTTTTAATAAAAACATATCATAGTACACGGGTTGTACGTTTTTATATATAAAACATTCAATTTCAATACATGACTGTTAAACCCTTTACTATTTGACTAGTAAATTAAATTTTTATCTCTTTTTATTACATTGATGACGAATTACTTATGGATACATTAGTATATTTTTCACCAAGGCGAGATTAATAATATAACTATTTTATTCTATTCTCTACTCATAATACGATATATATAACTAGCTGTTTCCTTCGGTGTTATTCACATAATTTTTTTTCCGGGGAAAGATAGGAAATCTTGTTCATAATGTGAGTTGACAGTCATTCGAGTAAAGTTGGCACCCGACTAAGGGAGCCAGGGCCACTCATTCATGCTCATCAATGAGCAGGCCTGGAGAGCGGTTGCCTCCTTTTGCGAGACTGTCATCTCGCTTAAGGAGGCATGGCAAAGGGAGAGGGTGAATGCTGAGACACTCCGGCTCAGACGAAGGGGAGTAGAAAACAAGAGGCGGAGGTTCATGCAACTCCTCCCCCTGTAGAATATCTGTGAGCCGAATACAACCGAGGGGTCAGAAAAGGTATGCCTCAACGAGCCTCTGGCTCCCCACTCATGGTTGACGACGGTCCCGCTGGTTTTTAGTGATAGTATTGCGAGTTCTTCCCCCTCACCGAGTCCCACACTCCCGACCCCACAGTCGGGGTTCGTAAATGCATTTCCCAGCGTCAAAAAAAAAAGAAAGAGCCACTCATTCGAGTAAAGTCAACTCTCTATTAAGAGAGCTAGGGACACTCATTCCACTAAAGTCGGCTTTCGATTAGGGTGCCAGAGACACTCATTCGAGTAAAGTTGGCGCTTGATTAAGGGAGCCAGGGCCACCCATTAGAGTACAGTCAGCTTTAGACTAAGGGAACCACTTTAATTCCTTAAGTCCTTAGTCGAGAGACGACTTTACTCGAATGATAGTCCCTGGCTCACTTAATCAAGAGCCATCATTTCTCGGATAAGTATACCTGGCTCCCTTAGTCCAAAGCCGACTTTACTCTAATGGGTGTCCCTGACTCCCTTAATCAAAAGCCATCTTTAGTCAAATGAGAGTCCCTGGCTCCTTTAATCGAGAACCGACTTTACTCGAATGAGTGTCCCTAGCTCCCTTAGTTGAAAACAGACTACTTGACTGAGGATCCCTGGCACCTTTAGTCGGAAGTCAACTTTACTCGAATGAATGTCTCTTGCTGCCTTGTCCAAGAGCCGACTTTACTCGAATGAGTGTCCTTGGCTCCCTTAGTCGATAACTGGCTTAAAAAATACACGTGGCCGGCGAGCATAAAACAATTTTTCACTTCAAAACACGTAGGTATAGATTAAAGAGCATGCATTTTTTCTGTACTACCAATTATTGTCAGCTACGAACAAATGTGTGGCCTTGCGGTACGAATTCGGCTCACAATACACAAATTACAGCACACAATCAGACGGACGGACGATGGGAACACGGCCCCTATTTGTCATAGACAACACAATAGCCATTGAGGCCACTACTGTATGAATATTCAAACACACCACTTTGGCTTTATTCTGTACTAGCTATTGTCCGGACTTTGTCTGTGTCGATTTCAGAGTTGGCTCCAATAGTTAATGTCATCTATGTTAAACGCGTAACAACTGCTGGGAAGACGTGAATGATTTGTGATGATAACACTTCATATTTTTGCTAGGGAGATATATACCATATCAGATTCTGACCGAGTATGGTTTCTTAAGAAAGCTTATGTATCTTTATCAGCCGATAACAGACCTCAGCCCCATATCTTGATAGTATTGATCTGAGAGGACCTCTTGCTGGAGAGCATCTGCGATGGTCTAGAGAGAAGGATGTTATACTAAAGAGAAAAATCCTTCTCATCGCAGAGGGAAGCCGCATACTAGGCAGCACATCTAAGTGCACTCTACTCCTCCTCCATAAACCCTCAGCCGCATTAATCCGAGACACCTGGGAGGAATCCACAAGTTGATCCTCTAGTGTCCCACGAGTGAAGAGTTCCATTGCATTTTAATGGACATTGCCAGATCTCCTCGCTCAACCCATATTCCAGGCCTGTGGGTGAGTGTTTTGTGGATAAATGCCTTTCCCAGCGAAAAATTGGAGTGTCGCTGTGTTATGGAAACGGTGGTTTGTTGTGTGAATGCAATTTTAAAAACGTATTGACGTCAAAAAGGTTTTTACTATATCTGATGGTAACTTCAGCTGAATTTGTAGCCGTTTATTTGTTTGGGATATAAATATCGAAATATCTTTATAACTATATACTATATACCTTTAAAGTTTAATCTCCTTGATTTCTCTACAATTACGAAAAAATGTGTTTTATTAAGATATTGATAATTTTATAGTGTCGATTACGAATTGTGCTAATGACATTTAGAAAAGAATATACTATATTAAACCGCCTATTACTTATTTTTGCACATTTGCATACATTAACAAAGCAACAAAGATATTCCCTTCGGTAGTCTTCGTTTGGTAATTCAAGATCCACCAAGTTAAAGTCTAGACTTTAAAAAAAAGTAGAATTATAAATAATGCACCATAATTAAAACAACAGGATTAAATCGAGACGAGTTTTTGTTGTTTTACAACGAGACCTTGATGTGTACACGTTTTACATTACTTTGTTGTTTTTAATTATATTTGGTAATGAATTTTGTAAAAAAAAATCGATGAGACATGCATCCTTGTAACATCTGTATGTATGTAAATGTTTACTAATGTTATAAATGCGAAAGTAACTCTTACAAGTCTAAAGGGTTTTCACGCATAAATGTAATATAAATTTATATACATTTTTATAGATCAGGACTTAGTAAACAAAATCTAAGTTGTATATAAAATATCATTTAAAAGGGATTACCTTAAAGATGAAAGTTTAATTAGAAATCCATAACTTTATTATTATGATTCAACCTTTTCATGGATAAATGTTTGACAGATTTAAAAGAAAGTATGTATGGGTTAAGAATGAATGAATTACTCATCAAATGTTTACTCTACGCTGATGATCAAGTAATACTTGCGTCATCCGCTAACGAGCTTCAGGAGATGCTAAATATTATGAATGAAGCTTTGAAAGGGAAAGGAATGAAAGTGAATGTAAACAAAACGAAAGTTATGCTTTTTGAACGAGATGAATCTATGATGAATGGCAATATTTTGATAGATGGGGAACAAGTGGAAGAGGTGAAAGAATTTGTATACTTGGGATCTAAATTTACAAAAGATGGAACATGTGAAAGTGATATCGAAAGGAGAGTGAATGCAGGGAATATGGTAAATGGTGCTCTGCATGCTTTTATGAATAGCCAGATGGTGTCTCAAAGGGCTAGACTGGCAGTGCATGCTGGAGTGTTGGTGCCAACACTTATGTATGGTAGTGAAAGTTGGGTATGGCAGAAGAATCACAAAAGTAAAATAAATGCGGTAGAGATGAGAGCGTTGAGAAGCATGAGTGGATTAAAACTGAGTGACAGAGTGAGAAATAGTGTGATAAGAGAACGTTGTGGTATAAAAGAAGACGTAGTGACTAAAATTGAGAAAGGTATGCTTAGATGGTTTGGGCATGTAGAGAGAATGAATGAAAGGAGACTGACAAAAAGGATTTATGAGTCAAGAGTGAATGCGAAAGTTGGAAGGGGAAGACCAAGGCGAACGTTCCTGGACCAAATCCAGGACATTTTAAATAACGGCCAGGTCAAGAGTACTCTAAACCGACGAACTTGTATGAAAGGTTTAATGAGATTGAAAGAAGCGAAGGAGATATGCAAGGATCGTGGCAAGTGGAAGGATGTTGTCTCTGCCTACCCCTATGGGAATGAGGCGTGATGCTATGTATGTATGTATGTATTATTATGAGATCCATGATAACTGTGACAACAATAGATTTCTAAATTACGTAATATATTACATTTTAAAACTATATATTAAGATATGCTTAACATTAGAACATTGACAGTCGATGTGTGTTTTATTTTGTGGGTATGGAATGAAACTGATCCGTCACGATTGGCTGTGAAACGCTCGATCGTGTTAACTAAGGGACAATTAACGCGTTACTGCTTTATTTTAATTCAATAAATCAATATAACGCGACAATTCTTTATTGACAAGAATTCGTACAGAATTATAATTATATTTATTGTAAATTTGATTACTTTATGAGTAGAGAACGGTACAAAGAATAGTTAACCTCGTTTTGTCAAGTGCAAACTTCTGTTTTAGGTCTTAATGGTACTGCTACACTGCTGATTAAAAATGTTTATAAACATTAGTAAACATTTTCTAAGAAACATTTGATGACGATGTTTAAGAAATGTTAGGGAATATTAGTAAACATTTCTATCAGTGTAGGAGCACTCAAAACATCTAACAATTTCTTACAAAATGTAACATTCTCCTAAAAACCTCATTCCAAATTGATTATCGTTTTCCTACAAAAGAATTATATAAATTATATAAATTGAAGACATGTTTATCAGAACAAACTACAGTTACATAGATCTAGAACAAAATACTACGGACAAAAAACTATACATTTCGAGGGAGCATTATTGTATAATAGTTTACCAGACTATATACTTTGTGCAAAATCTTTTGAAACCTTTAGAAATTTGTTGCTATTAAGTTTCCTACAGTTTTATGAATAGATAATATAGATTTAAGCTTTTATCACATTTCTTACGTTAATTTTTTTAATATTTGTTAATTTCACATGAAGTGAATGTTTTTCTTTTGAGAATAAAGATCTTTAAACCTCAACCTAACATTTAAAATGTGTGTAAACATTTCTATCAGTGTAGGAGCAGTCAAAACACCTAACAATTTCTTACAAAATGTAACACTTGAAAATGTTTGTAAACAATTTTTAAACAGCAGTGTGGCAACACCATCAATCAACCATTAAATCAATATAATGTGGCACTACTTTATTGACAATAATTTATTGTTTTAGAGTCGCTCACTAATTTGCAGGTTAAGTAATACTACTCTCATATTCTTCATTATTATATGACATACTTTGAATGACTTAAAACACAATACTAACGTTGATAAAAACTAAGAACTGTCACTAGGCGAATATTGCTTCATTCCCCTGTGCTACCCCTCTTATACCAAACGCCCCACTCAAAAATAATAAGTGCACCAATCACAGTGGTGTAAAAACGACGACTTCCAAAATTTGAGAATTTCCGGATTGCATTATACCGGATGTAGTGCATGTAAACGTTTCACAAATATAAAAACTACAACTAACAATCATGATAGCTAACAATTGTATATTTGATTACTTTATGAATAGAGAACGAGACAAATAATAGTTAACCTCACGTCGTCAAGTGTAAATTTATTTTTTATAGTCTTAAAACAAGCAAGGTAAGGTAAGAGAGAGAAAATTTATTATACGCTATAGTTTGTAGTGTATAATAAAGTATAAAGGTTGTGTATTGTTATTAATGTTACCGTAGAAATTTTTGTTTAAGTTAGATTTCTTACACCAGAAAGGTAGATAATTTATAGCTGTAAACCCTGTTTGCGTTTTATTCATATAGTTGCTTTTTTTTCGCTGGGAAATGCTTTATGCACGCTGGATGAAGTGTAAACATCCGGGACTGTGGGACTCGCTGGTCGTACCAGGATACCCACTAAAACCCAGCGGAACCCTCTTCATCCAGATGTCCGCTGACGCATTCAGCTCTGGCGCCCCGGATGAATTCGACGTAAGGGTTTAGTTTAGTTGTAGGAGAGCAGGCGAGCAAAACCGCGCCTTCTAGCGCCCTCCCTCCTCCGGCGAGAGGGAGTAGCGTCTGCCATAACCTCCCTTTGCCTGTTTAGTGACTCCTGCAAGATGACAGCCTCGCAGAAGGACGTCACTGGTCTCCAACTTGACTCATCGCCAATCATAGCGCCCACAATGCTGGGGAGTGAGAGGTCCCAATCAGCGATGTCAAGATGTGACGCTGAGGACCCAAGCCTGACAATTTGCTACTGTGTGGTACGCAGTGTCGACGGCCGCCCCACAAATACGGCAAGCAAGCGTCTCTTCGCAGCCTACAATCTGGTGCAGATACTTGCCGATCATAGTTGCTTAGTCATAGTGAATAAAAGGCGGGCTTATCACTAAATTGTGATTTCAACCAGATATCCTTAGTGTGAGGGAAATTTATTGCGAAAATTGGTAACTGGAGCCTTAAATGTATAATACAAATATATATAAAAAGTTAAAAGTACACATCTCAGAAGTTTCTTTAGTAAACCAAGTCTTGTTTATATTTATACAAATGAAAAACTTTAGATTTCCAAGACTTAGAGGAAGGGAAAAAGGGATCATTAAAATATTAAAAGTGTCGAAAATAAATACAAATATTCCTACTAAATTTCGAGTCTCTACGACTAATGTGATGAGTAAATAGTTAACACCCCCGGAACGCCCCTTGCAGGTGGAATTTCGTAAAATCCGTTCTTAGCTGACCTCTACTCGTCAAAAGGAATATTCCTACCAAATTTCAAGTCTCTACGTCTTATGGTTCCAGAGATATCGTGATGAGTCAATAGATACCTGGATATCTCTTTGATATATATAGATATGAAATGTTACGACTTGATGGTTAGTAAACTATAATAAATCAAAATCAAATCAAAATATCTTTATTCAAGTAGGCATATTACAGCACTTTTGAATCGTCAAATTTTTGTTTTTTCTTTTCCTTTCCACACTCTAATTCTAATGTACGTCTGATGATGATACTCCAGAACGACTTAAAATCTAAAGTTACGAGGGTTCCTTCGCGCCCCGATCCGAGAAGAGCCCACAACAAACTCAGTCGGGTATTCTGTTTTTTTTGTTATCATCATCATTACAATATCATGTTAGTTTAATATATTTCAATTCAAATTA